>JACXGI010011559.1:0-24671 GCA_016801175.1 Esox masquinongy | reverse complement strand
AAGTGACTGAGGGAACAGCACGATAAAGTGACTGAGGGAACAGCACGATAAAGTGACTGAGGGAACAGCACGATAAAGTGACTGAGGGAACAGCACGATAAAGTGACTGAGGGAACAGCACGATAAAGTGACTGAGGGAACAGCACGATAAAGTGACTGAGGGAACAGCACGATAAAGTGACTGAGGGAACAGCGTAGTAAAGTGACTGAGGAAACAGCGCAGTTAAGTGACTGAGGGGAATGGCTACTATACGTTAACACTACACACATTCGCTGTATGCTCCCACATCCTGTCCCATTGTAGCCCTGGTATGCAACTTCTTACTTATTACCTCAGCAGGAATGTGAGCTACATAAATAAAGGGGTCCAATCTAGCGTGCTACTTCCCCACAGCGCAGCAAGGAAACGAGAAATGTCAACAGCCTCAGTCAAATGAAACATATTCGCTGGCCGCTATTCAGAGCAGCCCAACACATGAGAAATAGGATAGCCCCTTGACACTCTCAGCAGCCATGAGGAACGTAGGGAGGTGAGTTCTCTATAAAGGACTCCCACAATCATCCTGGGAGAGCTCACCAAAACAATCCATTCCTCAACAGTGCCATGTGGCAGCCATCTTGCCAATCTCTGGCTGCCCTGGCACACCCAGTGAAATCCTTAGGAAGCACCAATTTAGTGGGGCATTCATTATCACAGTTCCTTATACAAGGCACTTCTTTGGCTTGGATAAAAAAGTGCACTATAAAGAGAACAGGCGTGCCACTTGGGATGCATCTACAGTGTTGTAGGAGGGTTAAGAACAGAAAATCAATCCATATTGTCCCCTCAGATGAGTCAGGAGTCTAATCTCTCCCAGTGTTGAGACCAAGATCCTGACCCAATCACCTGAACCCCACCAACCACCCATATCATCCAATGACTGCACAGACCAAGTGCCAATCAAGCCATACACTCCTGCCATGGCAATATTACCATAAAAACAGCTGCTATAATCTCTATATTTAACTAAGCAGAAAGTCCAAATGGAATAAAGAAGGCAAAGACAAGAGTGGCAACATTACGTGTGAGCAACTTGTTATCTGGGAGGGCAGGCATTCTTGCCATGCTCCAACTAAATAAATGAGGTCTAGCAAATACTAGAAGAGAACTCAGTCTTGTTATTGTGATTCCTGGAATCATTGGGGTTAGTGTTGTCAGTGCCAGCTCCAGCCATTTGGAGGCCCTAATCAAAATTTTATTTGGGGCCCCCTCTATTCCACTGGTCAGGGGCTCCCTAGCAGCGAGAGGCCCCCTAGCGGTCAGGAGCCCTAGGCGACCGCTTATGCTGCTTACGCCTGGAGCCGGCCCTGAGAGTTGTTTTTTCTAAAGATCAGCACAGATTTGTGTCTAACCGCTAAACTGCTCGGATGGGCTGCTCGGCTTGGTAAAGTTGTGGTGAATATTTCATATGAAATCCATTGTTTTCCAACCCACTGGGGCCTCAGAGAAGGGCTCAATGAGGGGAAGAACCCAGGAGTGGAGCCCAGGGGCTGGACACTATTAGTCCACTAGCCAGACAATATGTCCTGATAAATATACAGTATCTACTGAAGAGACCAGAACGCTCGCATTTAAAAAGGGGAAGAAAACGGGCGCTTATGCAAGTGGTTTTCAAAACCAAAGGAATGTAGTAAAATAAAGAATGGTCTGTCCTAGAGTAGCCTATTATTCTAGCGGAGAGTGATTGCATCCAAATCCTAAGCCTCACAACCCGTACATCACCCTGTAGAAAAAGGACAATGAGTCAATTACCCTGTATTTACCATTTAGACATAGCTATGCAATGTAATCTGATCTTTACTCACCATCAATCAACCCCTAAATTCTGGGAAATCACTCTGCCAGAAACAACAACAGTCAAATAAACAACAATACCTCAAAACTCCTAGGAAGGGGTTAGGGTTATAGGAAGAACCTATAGATACCCTGGCTTAAAGTGAAAAATAAACAACAGCAGAAAAATATCACCAAGAACAGCACTACAACAATATTAATAGTTCCTCCGAGTGAGTACAGCCTGAGGTTGGTATTTCTACTTATTGCATTTCTACTTCCTGGCTATCCATTCACATTCATCGGGCCAAATAATCCAAACTACGATACCTTTGTTTTATACAAGGAACGCCATTTTAAAATCACACACACAAAGTCTAGGATCACAGTTTCAGTCTACAGTATGTAGCAAATGCAATTCATTAAACAGGGGAATTAAGTGAGTGTGTCATCAGGGAAATGACTTCCCCCAGGTACTAACTATACAACAATCCGTTTCTAGGCTACAACCTTTACATACTTTACAATGCATTTCTTTGATACTGTTTAATCCAAGTTACCAGCAGATTACATTCTTTTCTGGACAGATCACACAGACAAAGAGCTGAAAGGACCATAAGCCACAAAATGTCCATTAGCCTGGAAAGCAGGTCTCATGAAGCCTTGACCCATCAGTAGCCAGCATTCAGTAAGTCCCTGAAGAACGTCCCTCCCAACCCAGTAGCAGGGCCCCCGTTTCACTCTCAGGAGACCAATCACGTCATTAATGGCAGCGAAACTAAAGCTCCGACACATACTCGCCATTTTACTTCAGCCTTCCGAGAAAGGAGTAGTAGTAGTTCTCGTCCAGGGCCGTTCATTCACATCCACTCCCCTCCCTGCCACCCCCACTCCTGATTGTGGGAGCCAGATCTGCAGCATCAAAACTGCAGGCCAAACCCACATCCACGTGGTGGGCAGCAGAAGCACGGGTTGCTATTTTCTGCTGAAAAACACGGCCTCCAAATTCCTCCCATGTTGTGGAGATTAGGGAACACTTCAGTGGTATTCCAAGCCGCATATGGCTACAAGGTGCTCACATTACTGAGAGGCTGCTGCAGACTGCTCGATGCCAGCGGGTTAATAGTTCTACAATAAACCCCCCATAAAAACACAGGAGGATGGGAGGGATCCTAACAGAATGCAACTAAAGAGTTAGGGCACACATCCACAATATTGATTGACATATAGTACCTATTGAGCTTTACAGTTATTGTACTATATTGTACATTGTATAATGCACTATATAGTACAGTATTGCACTATATTGTTATATGCTGAGGATACATTAGCCAATTGGAAGCTGGAGATGATTAGGTGGTCATGATTGTTTTTAACCAGAACAACACTGCTAATGAACAGAGTCAGGACACCTGTTAAACATCTGAACTGAAACACAGCACTCTATGCAGGGCAATGTCCACTTCACTAGGATTTGATCTTTGGACCCAGAAGGAGTGCCCCCTACAGGCCATCCAACACCACCATCCGCAACATCTGGTCTGCCATCTAGGAACCAACTTGGACCGACCCAACCCGCTTAGCTTCACAGACAGCAGTGAGATGCAGGTTGCTATGCCGCTGGCACTAAAAAAACTCCAGAGTCGTTAGGTTACATGAAACAGAGCAGTGACCCCATACAGCAGACATTACTCTATGGGGTCTAGCACAGATGGTTGGTATCAGTTACAGTCCACTGAGCTATCCCATTAGTGTTGTAAACACCATTTAAAAAAATCATGTTGACAACATTCCGGAGGCAACCACCAAAAACTGTCATGTATCAAACCAGTGTTAGGTTGTCATAGTCTGGGAAATTATTCTCTGTACGTGTTTGGAATCATGACCGGTTGTCTAACATCATCCTGCTACTTCAGAGAGCCAGGCTGAGATGGGACACATACACGGACACACACACACACAGCTGTTTAGAATGTATTATGTTGCTTAGCCCACCTATATGTACACGACCGTTCAAAAGTTTGGGGTCACTTAGGAATGTCCCTTTTTTCGAAATAAAAGCACATTTCTGTAGCTGGAAACGGCTGATTTCTAATGGAATATCAACATAGGCGTACAGAGGCCCATTATCAGCAACCATCAGACCTGTGTTTCAATGGCACGTTGTGTTTGCTAATCCAAGTTTGTCATTTTAAAAGGCTAACTGATCATTAGAAAACCCTTTTGCAATTATGTTAGAATAACTGAAAACTGTTGTGCTGATTAAAGAAGCAATAAAACTGGCCTTTACACTAGTTGAGTATCTGGAGCATCAGCAATTTTGGGTTCGATTACAGGCTCAAAATGGCCGGTAACAAAGAACTTTCTTCTGAAACTCGTCAGTCTAGTCCCAGCGCACAACTGAGCAAAAAAACAAACACTGTGTCTCTAGTTTGAGAAACAGACATTTCACAGGTCCTCATAGTACCCGCGAAAAACCAGTCTTAACTTCAACAGCGAAGAGGCGACACCGAAAGAGATCAGTTCCTTCACTGCACAGAAGAGTCCTGTCAGAGAAAGCACAGAAGCCCTGGTGACAACGCAGAGGACTACTGCCTCATCAAGGCTGTCCTGCTCATTTCAACTGGGGTGGAGAAGACAGCAGCCAGAAAAGTCAACCATGGGACTCCTGCCCATTAGTTAGACACATTCCCAAAGACAGCTCATTGATGGAATGTGGAAATGACAGTGATTGCCTGCCAGATATTTGATGAGCAAATGATCTCTGTACAGATTGATGAGAACATTCATTCTGATCTTTAAACAGTAAACAGCAAGACAAAGTTGTGTGAGTCAATTACCCACTACCTACGGAAACAGGACGTATCACTAGCCTTTTACTTCTCTGCATTGCAGTGAAACATGCTCCAATGGGAACCAGAAAGAGGAGGTACATAAGCAGAAATCTGGAGTTCAAATTAAATCCACTCATGAGAATGACCGCGTGATAACAGAAGGTGAAGGTAGAGTTAGCCTGGTAGATGAGCGGTCTGCCAGGTATCCTGACGGTCAAGCCCTGCTCTGAAAGAGCATCATGGATCTTCTTCACCCAGTGTTACGAAGCCTGTGGCTCTAGCAGTCTAGGGTGGATGGTACAGAGATCCGTAACATAAAACTCTTGCAAATTAGTGGTGTAAAGGCAGAGTGAGAACAAACGACACAGACAACCAAAGCTACCGTCAAACATAAAACGTTTATTATAAACACACGGTAAAGGGGGTAGGGAAAAGGGGCTGAGCTGGACCCAAGAAATGAAATATGGTCAAACACCCCTAAACTGAACTTGCCTGCCTCAAGAACCACTTAGCTAACTACTAACCAATAGGAAAGTACAGTGGGTGGTCCACTCAGTTCTAACTAGTGTTTTTAGACAAAGTTTTCCTACGGGTTGTGTACGCCCAAGGGCGACTTGCTAAAAACCCCTTTTCCCAGGGACACAGGGACAAACAAAAACATGGGTTGAACAAGGACTAAACAGCACACAGCAAACAATTGACTAGGCAACACCAAACAAAACACCACAGCAATACATACATGAAACAGGACAAAGTGAGATGTAAGTGATGTATGTATGAACATAGTGTCTGTCTATCAAAAAGGGTATGTATCTCAAGAGTGTCTATGTCCATGTGGGGTAAAGCAAAAGAGTCTCTTTGGGAAAACTAACTGACTGGGTTTTTAAACCAGGGATGTGTGATGCGATTGGGTAATGGAAAAAGGAACAGGTGGTGCAATTAGGATGGGTGTCCACTGATTGGTCCACCTCAGCAGTCAGGCGCTGCACTCATGACTGCCAGGTGGGAAACACCAACGAGCACAATCAGGAACATAAGGGACACCTGGGGAAATGGCAGGAGGGGAAAAACACAAACGCACATACAGGGTACCTGCATGCGTAACACCCAGGAAGAGGATGCTGCCTTTACTGGAGCCAGATGACCCAGTTAAAAATGTACAGACACAGACACACACACCCACACACACACACTATACCCACTAACACACTGCTGAACTGACTTATATACATATTCCAAATGCACACAAGCAGCCACGCTAAACTCTACACACACCTAACACATCCAATGGTGCTAGCCCCAAAAACATGTTGAGAAGATATCTCATCTGCCAGCCTTTGGTTCAACTAGGAACACGTCGTCTGCAGATGTCCAGGATGGAGGCAGAGAGGAGAGGCTGCGGCAAGCACATCTCCATGCTCTCAGCTGACGAGCAAACAAACACACTAGGGGATAAACCCCAAGTGAATTGCTCCAGAAAGAGGCAGATTACCCTAAGTAGAAAAACACCATCCAACCCTTACCTTCCAAACCACCCGGGGACACAGAGCTCACAGCAGCACAGTACAATGCCCCCCAATACAAACACCATTCACCAGGACTGAGGCAACAGGAACAGAGGCATATCTGTGTGCCGAGAGAAGTAGCAGAGCTAATTAGGGTGACTGGTGGTGTGTTCCGGAGAGAGAAAACAGGAGCCATGCTCGCCACAGACAGGCAGGGAGACAAAGAGACAGAAGGCAGGGAGACAGGGAGACAAAGAGACAGACGGGAAGATGGACAGGGAGACAAAGAGACAGACGTGAAGAAGGAAAGGCTGCTCTCATGTTGGACTCTGGGCAGTGAGCCTGGGGGGAATCGCCTGTGCAGCCCCACAGCCTGTGTGTTGTTGATTGCACAGGAGAGGCCCAGCTATAGTTTTACATCGCAGTTTGGGGAGGCCAGTTTCTTGTGTGTGTGTGTGTGTGTGTGTGTGAGGTGTCCTGTGCCTCGTTCTGACCACAGACAGACGGCGACACTGACAGTTATACAGCAAGTTGCAGCACAACAGCCTTTCTTGGAAAGCTTTCCCTCTAAGCTGGTATCTTCTGAAGAGCAATGTGCTTCAGACCTCGGTGAATGACGGATGAGACTGGGAATAGGTCCCACAACGACATGTGACATACGTACAAACTAAAGCACACATACCAACAAACAGACAGAGGGAAGCACAGACGCACGCAATCGCTCAGTGTTGTCATTCTGTCAGGTCTGAACAGGAACACAGGGTCTCTTTAGTGTGCCGAGACATCTCATTATAGCAGGAGACTGAGCATATCCTATGGCCTTCATTAGTGCTAGAGAGGGTATCAGCCTGTTAGGATTTACATGAGTGATGTGAGAACATGATGGCAAGAGAGTGAGAAAGGGACAGAAAGCGAGAGAGTGAGAGCACGAGAGAAAGATGGAGAAAGATAAATATGGAAAGCAATAGAGAGGAAGAGAGAGAGAAAGACTGATGTCAAGTCCACCATGACTCCTGGCTTGGGTTAATGACACTAATATAATGTACAAGGAAACATTCCCATCCTACCCTCTTACTGCAAACTCAAACCAGAAACCAGCCACAAAATCTGGGATATTACAGGAGGTCTGTGTCAAAAGGCTTTATATGCTTAACTTTGAGGGTGGTACCTCCGGTTTTACTAGGCGCAAACTCAGCGAAAGGATCACATTTTAAAGCCCCTGACCTGACAACCTGTCAAAGCGACCAGGGCATGCTGACCCCCTCAGGACGTCCCCATTGGTATCCCACGGAAACCCAGGGCAGCACCAGCCACGGGGTAATAAATTCAGTCTGACTGTAGTGGCCATGGCAGACAAAGGTCCAGAAACACAAATATAAAATGAGATTCGTCAACACAGGCGAGTTGTTTCAGCGCAGATAAACCAGGAGCATCATCCTTCAAACAGACATTTTCTCCCAGTCGCTCAAGGGCCAACAGGCCGAGTCTGTGAAAAGACAATAACACTGCAGACATTAAAAGTACTTGAAGCTATTTTGGTAAAAAATAGACCAACGTTGTGATTTATTACTGGAAAAAAAGTTCACCTTTTTAAGACGCTGACAGACATGACAAAAGCCATTGTATCAGCCAGACACTACACAACGCTACAGGGCTGACGTCTCCTAGAAGCTGCATCAACCCAGCCTACGCCCAGCGGTTTGAACGTAGCACCGCCTCCAGATCAATCTCTCCCTGTCACCTGTTCACACCACCTCTCTACCTCAGTGGGAAGAAGTGGGCGGGGCCAGCTCACAAACAGTAGCGCGACAACTTCATATCCCATTACACATTCCAACCAAATTCAAAATGGACGACGGAGCGACTGAATTGAAAAGGTGGCGGCGGTGGCATTTAGCGGAAGGCCAAACCATCCACGAAGCAGTCTGGCTTCATTAGACAGCTCAATAGAGCCCTGGCGGAATGTGTGAGCGCCTCATGGTTTCATTGTTCTGCGCGCGTCCTCCGAGAATGGGCCCGTATCAAGAGAAGATGAGCAGATGAGGAACAATGCAGCATCGCGGCACATAATGACATATGACAGCACTCCCAGAATCTGGATGGCTCTATTGTCAGGATTGTAGAAGCTATTATCGACAAGGGGTTTGCACGCTAAACAGAAAAGTCAATCTCCCTTTGACGGGTTATTGAGGTATTTTTTCCTGAGTGATGCTGCACTCTTGCCACTCATTTGCATGTGTTTGTGTAGACTGAGTTGTGAAGGTGGATGGGGTGATGGTTGGAGGGGACAGGGGGCCTGGGTACTCACTGACCCTGTGGCACATCAGGTCACTCTCTCCCTCGCTTCCTCTGACTCATGCTCTCTCGCCCTTTCTCTTTCCCCCTAACTCAGCCTCTCTCTCTCTCTCTGAACCTCTGCCACCAGTGAGGGGCTTCATTGTCTGGCTCTGAAGGGGAGGGAGGTTTACAACAGCATTCTAATGAACCACTGGACCTCAATAACACATCTCAACTGTCATTTGGAATGTAACCGTCAAAAACCGACTCTGTTCCAAACTAACAACACCGCCTCCAGGCCAGGGGGGTTGAGGCAGTAAAGACGGTTGTTTCCAGAGACAGACGTTGCAAAACACATTCAGGCTAGCGGCTGGGACACAGTGAGAGCCTACAGACAGTAGAACTGGCTGCTATCATTCCAAACGCTACTTACTGCACTTGCAAACAGACAGAAAAAGTCTTCAGAGCACGGCGCTCCGCCACATGGCTCTGTAATCATCTGGAGTGCCAGGCCAGGCTCACCGAGTCCCGCTGAAGAGCTGTCAGAGGGAAGTATTAACCCCCGGGAGACAGCAG
Source organism: Esox masquinongy (assembly GCA_016801175.1). Taxonomy (NCBI): domain Eukaryota; kingdom Metazoa; phylum Chordata; class Actinopteri; order Esociformes; family Esocidae; genus Esox; species Esox masquinongy. The sequence goes on along the minus strand of JACXGI010011559.1, from coordinate 15,666 downwards.
CCAGATGGCCTGATGACAGAGGGATGGATCAATGGTCCCTGCCCACCCCACAACCCACTGTCTTCCTGTAGGAGCCACCATCAGAGGCCGGGAGAGCAGACTATGGATTCTCCTACGATCCAGACCAGCCTTGAGAGAAGCAGCTCCCCCTTTCCTCTGGTGATGACCTGCTATAAAGCCCCGGGGCATGTTGGGTCATTTGTCTGATACAATGTGGCGCTACAGCGAACAGGCGAGTAATAAGCATTTGTCCTCCTGCTTCTGGTTGAAAGAAGCCATATGAGGAGTTTGACCTCCCCCCTCAGGGTCCCTCTTAAAGGTCTCCCGCGGAGGGATGCGTGGAGTAAAAGGGTGAGGGGGGCTTCTATACAATCTATAGATTACTGTCAAAGAAGCTCCGGTTCTTTTTAAAAGGTTGTACTATAACATATATTGGTGGAGAAGAACTATTTGAACAGAACACAAACAGAGGGAGGAACCAGGGACAAATTAACTTCTACTTAAGCTCTCAATCGATGACTGTGGTCACTGGCAACGCTAATGTGCTCCTTAGGACAAATGGAACACATCAGGTTTGTCTTGACCCGTTTGTCTCTCCAGATGTCCTCCGATGAACTTCAAGATTTTTTTTCCTTAACAGGACATTCATTCTTTACATTCAATGTGTTGTTGAGTTAGACTGGCTGATGTTCATGGTGCATTAAGGACAATCTGGATTTCTGTGTTAGGTCAGTGAATGTTAAAGGAGACTAGGAGAGATACATTATTATATTTACTATTGTGTTTTGTAAACAAATTAAGCCCTTAAAATTGTAAATTCACAAAGCGAGGGAGACAGTGGGACAGAGAAACAGAGGGAGAGAGAAACAGAGGGAGAGAGAAACAGGGGGTCAGGAGGAAGGAGAACCTGTTTCATATGTCTGGATCAGCCAGGGTTGTGGCTCAGGATGGAAGGAGAACCCATCTGAGATAACAGCCTTGAGACCCAATGCCCAGCCTGGTCATCTGTTATGAAGAAGGAACACACCGGTCCAGGCTCTGCCTCAGCCATCGATCAGCCTCGACAAGACAGCGTTATGATGGGACCTCTCGCTCCCCTTCCTGCACCTCCCTACCCCTCTTTCCCCTTCTACCGCTCTCTCTCTCCTGCTCTCCTGCTGATTGTTTCCTCTGGGGCTTCAGGTCCTGTAATCTCCCTGAAAAGTCTTCGCGACAGGCAGGGTCTCAGCAGGACAGGACAGAGATGGCCCCAGTCAGACAGCTGTTTAGAAGAATAGGCAGTGTTTATGGTGTTGGAGGACCATTCTAATTCCCAGGGAGATGGAGCTAGCCCTATCCCAGAGAAGGCATGCACTTTGTGAATAACACCCGCTGGGGACACAATGGCTGCTCCTCTGTCACCAGACTTCATGACTGGCTCTGTGTGTGTGTGTGCTTGTATGCGTGTGTTTGTATGTGTGCGTGTTGACTCTGTGTGGCCTCATCTTAAAGATTTATTTCACAGGCAAACAGAGAAACAACACTTTCAATCACAAGCCAGTGCTCATTGACAAGCCATTGCAGGCTGCTTTACAAAGGGTAACCCATGAACCACACTAATGTATGCAGCAAGGGTTCACATCAATCTATTCCTACATACAGTGTGCACACACACACACAAACACAACACACAGTAACACAGTGTTGAAAACAGGCCTTCTCTAGTCTAGCGGATGGTGATACAACAACAGCGCTAGTCAGATAATAAGGCAACCATCTGATTAATGTGCCGGCTATGTTTATTCCAAACACAGAGACAGATATGAAAGGATACATCTCCAGGTTTCACTGCTTGCCTTTTTAATTCCATCAGCCAATGATGAAAGCCTGTCAGCGCCCGCAGGATAGGCAGGACGGGGGAAGGACAGGCAGAGAGGCAGGCCGGGGGAAGGATAGGCAGAGAGGCAGGCCGGGGGAAGGATAGGCAGAGAGGCAGGCCGGGGGAAGGATAGGCAGAGTGGCAGAGAGGCAGGCCGGGGGAAGGACAGGCAGAGAGGCAGAGAGGCAGGCCGGGGGGAGGACAGGCAGAGAGGCAGGCCGGGGGAAGGATAGGCAGAGAGGCATTAAAAAGTACTCATTTTAAACAGGGCCAACAGGAATGTGGTCCAAAGTGTACTATGTAGGGATGAGGGTGTCATTGGGGCCACGGGTGGGTCGGAGGGAGAGTGGGCCAGGCCTGGCTGGGCTAAATCAGTCACCTAGACAGCCTGCCAAATAGGTTAAGAGAGAGCAGCGTGGCCTCTGCGTGACAGCCCCGAGTATGCAGAGAGAGACACGGCATGTCCCCCTGCACCATCACAGCCCAGATACCTGACGCCAAGTTCCTCCTATATTTCTATACCATAGCGAGGGGGTCAGCTGTCGCCATAACTCCAGCTCCAGTTACCCAGCCGAGGCCACCGCTCAGCACCAGGCCGACGAGGGACGGGAAGACATTTGTCACGTGGTGGTGTGATATCAGTAGGCGTGGGAATTGAATGGGCGCATGGACAGTATGACGGAGCGATATGCACTGGAGCCATTTCCGGCCATGTCATCTGGACAGGACTCACCAGGCAACTCGCATGCCCACTTCCTCCTCACCTCCCTTCACACCTCCTCCCCTCCACCACAGCAACACCAAACACACATCCTCTGGCAGTGGCCTTCTCGGACAATCACCAGTCATTCACGGTCTGCCTATTTGGGTCACAGACATTTCTGAGTGCAACAGTGCTAAACAATGCCACTCCTCATGCTCTACATGTCTTCAAATATTGATCTGAAGGGGGTGGCGAGGAGCGCTCCCTTCCTCCACAGAGGCACAAAGGCAGTCTCGAGTAGACAGGCAGCGTGAGGAAGAACAAAAAGAAAAGCAGTCATGGTTGGTTGGCGCGCACATTGAGTCAGACATCTAATATCGCCAAGGAACCAAACCAAGGAGAGATGGGACCTTCGTCGACACACGAAACCCCGTAAATCTCAGAGACTGACAGCCCTCCACGTGTGACATTAGACAATCTCAATTAGACATCCATTCCTGTTTCTACTCAGCCTTGATCTGAATTAACAACGTCACCTTGTTTCCTTTCCAGTCTAACACTTCTGACCAGGGCTCCTCCTCATGGGGAAATCTCCTATTCTACGTTTACTTTCAGCAGGATGAGCCGTCACGCCCGTACTGGTGACATCATCTATTCTGACCAAGGTAACGTTCAGGCAGCCAACCTTTGGTCTGCTGGGGAGTTTAAAATAACTGTCAGACATGGTTAGACCGACCCAGTCTTCGCCGGTAACTGAGGGCGTAATCTTCACTGGGCAAGGATTCACTGAACACAACGCTTTAATGCTGCTGCTGCTTTAAGATGGGTTCAGTGCTGAGGAACATCTGTGCAGCGGTACTCTAGTCCGGCTGGCTTACATCACCGCCACAGAACTCTGACACCTCTATGTATAGAAATACACTGGGAGTTATCAGATCCCCGCCCAGTTCATCACAGCTAAAGGGACGGGTGTGGGGAATGGAGGGGTTACGGAGACCGCTCCACCGCTTGTCCTTAAAAAGGCAGACGTTGGGTCACCAGGACAACAAAACCCATGGGAAAGACCCTGGCTACACTGACCCCTGGGTAACCCATCTGGTTCGGACCTGGGGAGGGAGCGTGACAGCCGAGGCGGTCTTTATGCCAGGGCACGCTGAACCATGCAAGGCATTTGTGAACGCAGAAGAGGTCAGGGGCATGTCGCATTCAGCACATCCACCCTCCATTTTGGAAATGCACCCTAGAGGTAACACATTGGTGACTCTGAGGAGAAACGGGACTTGAAATCCCACACACTACAGCAGAAGGGGGTCAAAGGTTAAAACAACTCAGGGATAGAAAGAATAGACCAGGATTGTATTTTGGCTTCAGCCCCTGTTCCCTGTTAAAGAAATCTGCATTGACAGGGCAGTTATTAAAAGTTTATCAATGTGGACGGTTTACAGAAGGTCTCGTAGCCAGGCCAAGGTTTCTAAACTTATTTTTCATCTCAACATACCAGGAGGTAGTAGGAAGAAGAGCTGATAATAGCCAGTTGACATTATTCAAAGGTTTGACTGGGAAGAGCAAGTTCTCACTGTGTATAATGACAATGTGGTTTGATTTGAATACATAATCATTTTCTTGCATACAAATTCAAAGAAAAACAAACTGACAGACTCACACCAACAATAGCACATTCCTCTGGTAACTGTTCTACTGAGCCTGTGTGAAAAACTGAAGGCTGAATAGTTGTCCCTAAGCGACCACAGCTTCAATTGACACAGGGAGGGTATAAATCAAGTCCTGTGGTCAACTCTGGTCCTCACAAACAAATGTTCTCAAGAAACTTTCAGCACATAACTTACCACTCACCCCAAAGGGGTATGCTCAGGAACAATTACAAGCTACAACTATTGTAAATAAATACTTCATTACATATGACTAGCAAGAAAAAAGACTCTAGGGAGGGGCTAACACACACACACACACACACACACACACACACACACAAGTACATACCCACACACACCCCAGTCCTCCTGAAGGACATCTACAAGAAAGCATTCTGTTTCCAGCTCCAAGATGTTTTGAAGGAAGCTGATGTACCATTTGATCTTCCACAACAACAAAGCCACACAAAGCAAACAGAAACCCCCACTAAACACCTTGGTGTTTAGCACAATGACCACCTTAAGATTAGAAATAGGGGAGAAAAGGAAAGCAAAACAGAGAGAGAATGGAGGCTGAGAGATAGGGAAAAGGCTGGATAGTCACGGCACTAACCTGTTTCACTTCAGCGGGCATCCTTCAAATCCTTTTGTTAAACCTCCAAGAAAGCAAAGCAATTTCCTTCTTTCCCAAAAGTTATTTTTGCCCTTCGTCTCTCTTTCCTTATTTACGTGCGTTCCCCCGTGAGCGCAGAGGCAGCTCAGAGGCAGGCAGCCATCCCTTCCCCACACTGCCGCTCGATGACGCGCACACTCGCACAATCTCGCCCTCTCTCTCTTGCTTGCTCACACACTCCAAATCCTCTCAAAGAGGGGGGAAAAGCCTGCCCTCTACTCTGCTGAGCGGAGATGCTGAAATGTTCAGGACAGTAGACTGCAGCCGTTCTGAATAAACCAAAGACGGACTACAAAAATTACTCTTTGCCTCTGACGATAGTCGGAATCCAAGAAGGGCAGGAAACAAAACAGCCCACTCTCTCACTCCCTCAAAGTTACCCGGAGAGGGGAACAAAACCCCGTGTTGGAGAGAAAAGGCACCCTAAAAAGGGGGGTTGGTGGGTATGTGAATACAAGAGTTCCCAGACAGGCAGCAGTTGCCCGGTGTTGTGAGTGTAGCAGCTTCGACGCTCCGCTCTCCCTCCCTCTCTCTCCCTTTCAGACACTGACTCTCTCCCTAGCACTCTCCTCCCTCACGCAGCATCTATGCAAATGAGAGTCCTGACAGGGTAGTGAGAGGGGGAGGGGCCAGGGTCTGACAGACAGACACAGCTGGAGCACACACATATAGAGAGAAGTGCCCTGGCCCCACCCCAGCCCACCGACATCTCAAAGAAACAAGGGAGAGGGAGTTCGCCCCTCAAAAGAGGGAAGGCCCCCTTGCAGCAAGTTTTACACACATTCTCTCTCCTTCTGCAGCCCTCTTTAAAAAATTTTGTCCTGTTTCCTTCACTCAAGGCACTTGATATGAGGGGGGAAAACTGCATTCAGCTATAATACTGTGAGGAAGAATGTTAATCTAATCATGCAAATGTACTTGGCCAAGACAGGAGCTCAACCAAGGCCACTTTTCTTTCAGGACACAACTTTATAAAGGCCTGACAATACTTTGAGGAAAAAAGACCAGACTGAGAAAAGACAGAGAAATCCTCAGAACAAAGGGAAGTGGCTGAGGTTTGCATTCCCCAAGCTGCATATTAGTTCACACTCTATGGAGAGGAACTACACAGTATTCTTAAAGAGAGAGTATTTTACATCCAACCACAGTCTACACCGCCATAGCACACTTAATTATTTACTTACACAACCTTCCCTTCATAATATTCTTATATAACGCATGTCACAGTGCTCCGCAACACTAAGCAGCCAGTTAAAGAAACTTGTTATGAATAATCCATTGCAGGTAATCAAACCAACAGTGATTTCCGTGCTTGTCTGTCTGAATTGGGCTGGGGAGCAGATGGAGGTTAATGTACTGCAACATGAAATGCACTGACAGCAAGCCACCGTAGATGAAGCTGCGTCTGGTGAAATCATGTTTCCTGCTTCCCTCCTCAAGATGTTAGTGGAGGAATGAAAGAGAGAGAGAAAAGAGAGACAGAGAAAGAGCAGCTACTTCAGTTGACAAGCTCCAAGACACCATTTCCTGGTAAATGTATGCAGAAGTAACAGCTAGGTTGGAACAATGTACTACAGTAAATAGGAATATTTGTGCCATAAGTAGCAAAACCCAAAAAAATGAAATATAATGACTTAACAAAAAGCGATTCTTAAGTTTATTAAAAATAATAAACACCATAATATGGTAGATTTAACAGTGTTTTCGTATGTCGGCAAAAAAGGTCATCGTCTTTCCCCATTTAATGGAGAGACAAAGAGAGAGAGGTTTCCCATGCCGATAAAGCACTGACAGAAGGATAAAATGAGAGAGACAGACTACAGTAGTAGACACATTCTTTCTCTGGCTATAATGGTTGCCTTTCCATCCCTCCAAACCCTACATTCTGACACCCGTATGAGACATTCCAGACCTGACTTCTGACAGCCATGTTGTAATGCCTTAACGTGCTAAGTTACGGGCCCTGGGTCTGCTGCTGACCAAGGCAGGGGCATAACTACCCCTCCCTCCCTCCCTCAGACACAGACTAACCCCAGGCTCAGCCCCCAGCCCTACACCACCTTGGTGGGTGGAAGTGGTCTCCCATGTAAGCGGTGTGTCTCTGATGTGATGGACAGGTATACCGAGCTCCTGGTGAACATAAGCCTCTGTCAATGTGAATCCATTGGCTGCCAGTCTCTGTGGACCAGTTAAGCCACTAGCATCTGGACACATTATGACCATTTCGGTTGTGTCTTCATGTTTGGCCAGGCACCAACCTCAGTCTGGCACATGGACTACTTCCTGAATGTTAAATACTCTGGAAATCCAACTTCTGGTCCTGGTTTGCTGTGCCATTTACATGCTTGTAACTTAAGTAGTGAAAATGTATGCGCGACGTACGACCATAATTAAATCAAGGCTTTGAAGAGCCAAACACCTCGAAACTACAAAGCACATGCAGCATTCCAACTGGATTCAATTTAGACGCACATTCAGGGGGTCAGGGCCCAACCTTGTTTGGTTATATACCCAGCTAGTCAGAGAGGCAGAAGGTCACATTCCTGGAGTGTCATTAGGGTCACAAGGGGAGGGAGGGAGGGAGGGAGGGGGGGGGGGAGAGAGAGAGAAGGCCATTTAATGACAGGTCATTCCATGGCCAGCTATGACAGGTCATATTGTGACTGTATCTCAGGTCTGTGACTAGCGGTGTCTTTCCCATGGGTTTCTCAGGTCTTGTGACTACCTCAGTCCTCTCCACAACAGAGCCACAGACAGGGTCACCAGCCTGCAGAAACCTGACAACATAGAAACCTTCTACAATAATGAAGTCCCACCGGAGGCCATTAAGGGGCTTTACTGAAACTCTTCATGATTTTAGCTAGTGAATGTAATGGTTAAAAGGATTGCGATCAATGCCAGGGTGGTGTACAGGGACAGAGAGTCATTAACTACATACCCCAGTGATGGGCTTATCTGCAGCTCGCCGTCCAACAAGAATATAAACAGCCTGACGCAAAACACACCTCTGTCCCTCTCCCTGTCCGTCATGTCCTTAGCCGGGCAATAAGGTGGTACACAAAGGGGTCTTAACCCTCTCCTGTCAACACTAACTGACGGCCCAGTGATTTGATTGGCAGGGATGACAGTTCACGTACGTTACACCATGGGAGTAAAGTGCTTGTGTCTTTCTATATACAGTAGCGGCTCATGCCAAGATAGCGTAGCCATGAAGAAAGGCAGAGAAAAAGTGAAGAGGAAAAGAGATAAAGCAACACATGGGTTTACAACTGTTAACCCAGTGTTAGAGTTACTATGTCCTTCTGAACAGGCTACAGAGGAAGGGAAAGGGGCCACATTCTGGACCACTGCAGCCAGGGAGCAAAAATAAATAATATAGGCGTTTTCACCGGTGCAGTTACACATTTACGAGATGCCAGAATGTTCCTAATGACAGTAGAAGGAGGAAAGAGAGTGAGGAGGAGAGGAAAAAGTAGGAGGAGGGGGAGTCATTGTTAGCTAAGTGATTTACTGGAGGTTGGGGGTTCTTGGGATTTGCCATTGAGGGATATATAGGCCCGCCGTCGCTATAGCACTGTGCTCCGGGCTTTGTGTCCATTGTGGCAGTGCAGGAGCAGAATGTGTGAATAGAATGGCGTAGTGCAGTGCCTTCACAGGGCCACACGGAGCCCATGCAACTCACCCACAGACAACATGGAGATCAAAGGATGCACTGTTCCTCTAAAGCAACCTCACAAGCCTTTGAAATCTTCTCCAAACATTTGCCCAGGACAGTGGTAGTATGTGGAGAGCCCCAACCCCAGCCTCTCTCTACCTAACTGTCTGCATACCAAACCAGACCAAAACTCTGTATCTCAAAGTGATTTCTATGTTACGGTTATCTGTGAGCGAGGCTACATCTTCTGTCTCTCTGAGTATGCGTGTGTGTACGGTAAAGATGAGCTGTGTTTAATGTGTTGATTCGTAATGTTCCTAAATTGGGGCCAACCCAGGCGTTGTTAGTGTGGAGGGGTCAGTGGGGGGACCAGAGGAGCCACACAGGACCATAGTGTAGTGTTACTGAAAGGTCAGGTCCTTCATAGGCTAGACAGACAGAAAGGCCCAGGTACTGAATTCTGTCTGACATGACCCATACTCAACGGTTCTGTGCCACTCCTCCCAGCTAAGACTCCTCCCAGCTAAGACTCCTCCCAGCTAAGACTCCTCCCAGCTAAGACTCCTCCCAGCTAAGACTCCACAATAAGTGCTTGTTTACATTATGCTACATTTTTTTGTGACGTCTCAAAGAAGGCTGAAGACAATAGACTATTTGGTTGTGTAAACATTCAGCCATCGATAGCTCGAGACGCCACTTTCCAAGGTAGCATGCACCACTTTTTTAATACAGCCCCCCGGAGGATTGCAAGAGTGAATATTCTGTTGAAACTGTCTCAAATTTCTGTGAAGTGATTTTCCCACAACTGACGGCCACAATCGTGTGTGGTACCTCTCGAACATGCTGGTGTAAACTCAAATGCGATAGAAAAAATCTATTTACCACAGGAAAAAAAACAGGCATAGTCTGAGTCTGAAATGGAACCATGGGTCCTGTGAAAACAAGATTACCATCGAGGGAACATGGCTCTAATGTCTTCCTGGTCACTGGTCTAACACCTGAAGGAATGAAGAAGACGGAAAGAAATGCTTTGTCCCAGTATTTCCTTGTTCATGACTCCATCACAGAACATTGTCTTGTCTTGAGGAGAAACCAACAACAGTGAGTGAGTGTAAAACGAATACCTGGAGAATGTGTTTTGGAAAAGCAGTGAAATAACTGGATGTTCTCACTAATACACTGACACAGGATATTCTGATCAACTCACCACAGTGCTGGATCAGCTTGTTTTCACTGTCCATTGCACACTGATGAGGGGTAGCAAAGTGAACAGCTAAAGCCAGCCAGATAAACAGGGATGTTAATGCTTGTTTTCAAAGCAGGCAATTATTTACTTTTTGCCTAGTTTTGACCACAATGCCGACACTCCTCTCCACAGGAGCCAAGAATCTCCTAGGGAGGGGAAATCTGTGGAGCATGCCAAGATCCACCAGTCAACCGCAGAATCAGGACAACCTGGTCTTTACCATCCATGTCTATTCTGGGAGCCTGCTGACTCTGTTCATCCAAGTCTCTCTCCCCCTCTCTCTCTCCCTCTCTCCCCCACTCTCTCTCTCCCCCTCTCTCCACAAAACAAGAAGGGCAAAAGTGCATCATTGTATGAAACACTTTTCAAACAGATTTTGAATGGCTTTGTTAAAGGCTTGTATTGAAAGGAACAAAACTAAACTGAGAGCGACAACAAAACTGCACCTGAGAGCAACATCGCAGAACCAAGGCAGTGTGAGCTGCCAACTATGGACGTAAACCCCCTGCGGAATTGGACAGAGTCATCTAAATCACTTTCATTAAGCATCTACGGGCTGTTCTGTTAATCACACACAGACCGCTTGTACTCTCTGACCCCAACTTTAAATAACAGACGGCCCCATCGACTGCACCTCCGACTGGGAGCCCCTAAACCCCCAGAGTCACGGAGCTAGCGATCCCTGGCCCATTTTAATCCATCATGTGGGAAGAGAGAGAGGAGGCCCGTGCGGGCGGGGGTGTGGCTGCGAGGGGAGAGAGTTGGATGCCTCCCTCATCTTTCATCCAACAGAGGGAAGTGTGCTCCTCCTTGTCGTCTCTCATGTAGACAACATCATTATGTAACCGTGGCCGTTTAGGATGAGCCAGCCGCCTGCAGCCCCCCCGGGGCGAACCGCGGAGCAGCCGGATCACGAAGATCCACACGCCAGTCCTCCGCCATGCCCTCCACACTCCATCAGGTAATTGCAGGGCAACCATCGCATCCAATTCGCAAGCAGCGTTTACAAGCCTTTCGGAGCAGCAGGGTGAACAGACCATGAAAGCTGGGTGAGCGGTGTAGAGAAGAAGCTCCACAGCCTGTTGGGCCAGCGGTGAGAGACGGCCATGCAGGGTTCGGCCCGTTAACGGAGCAAGCTAATTGGCCGGCTGTCGTGTAAAGCAGCCCTCTGCAAATCATGTGCCTCTTATGGGTATGAATGTGCATCCTAAACACAGCCCAGTGGATCGGGGGAAACGCGACAGAGGTTCACGGCCGGGTCAGTCATCTGGACCTCCACATCCCCGCCAGCAATCATCCCCCTCTGGGGCTAATGATGCACAGAGATGAACATGTACATAAACCAAATCCTAAAGATCTGACACCTGACCAGACAAGTCAATGCCAGTGGATGGAGCGGCAGTTACGTTGGGAACTGTTCATGCAGGAGTTTGGTCTGTACTCTGTAATCCACGGGCCACTGACATGTCAGCATATCACATCGACCTACATCATCATACCAACAGCCGGAGAGGTCACCGGCACTAATTCCCCACAGCCCAGGTCCAAACATAAGCCAAAGGTCCTGGTACCTCAATCAAGGTAGACAGGTGAAACAACGAAAACAAAACTCTTTCCTGATTAAATTTAGTCTGCCGCATTCGCCATGAACGGCTGGTTTCATAAGATTTCCTTCTATCCAAGCTGCTTCCAGTAGTTTTAAAGTCTTATTTTAGGGCTTTTTTCACCCTGGCTGTTCTTATCATGTCTATTGAGCGATGTGGCACTAACTCGTGTTCTGAAGGTTCCAAAGCAAAATCAAACCCCACTACTACTTCATAGATAGACCCAGTAGTGAGGAGGATAAAGAAATCACATAAAGGTCATACACGCAGTCCTGTAAAATGCGTGATTAGAAAACATTTTACACAGTATTTAAGTTGTTGCACCCTCTCACCCGTGGTAATTTTATATATATTTTTCAAGTCGGACACCATTTTAAATCAGGAGAACCCTTTTTATGTCAGGTCAGTTACTTTGGGTTGGTCATGCTGGAATCACATGAAAACTCTTTCCAGGTTGGAATGCCAACCATTGGTTTCCTATGGGGAGGTATGCAGGTCTCTTAAGGCAAATATATATTTAAAAAAAAAAAAAAAAATTTAATGGGACATAATTTTAGTAAATAAAATCCCCTCTTTTAGATCAATAATTATAAGCCACCAAAAAAAGCTGTCAGAAATCCCTAGATTAAATACAGTAGATTTTTTTGAATTCTTTCTCGTAATTGATACTGTAAATGAACGGATGTTTACTTCATATAACAGTAGTGATTTTTCAATGAAGTCATAAAATGAAATTAGAGAAGTAAAATTAAAGAGAAGAACTTTATTGGCGCCATTTAGGGGAAATGGAATTATGAGCTTCACTCATTGCACAAGAAGCTCAGTGAAGGTTACATTCAATTCATTAGCTAGCGTGTTCTTAGTCAGCATTCTGGGTCCATTTTACAGCTGCACGTGAATGATTATGCATTCTATTGTCCAGCCAAGCCAAGGGAGTCACTCCAGCTCTGCCCGAAACCAAGACCCACAAGTCCTGCAGTCAAGAGCCGGATCAACAGACCACATCCAATCAGCAGCCCGATCACAAGACAAAACGGTAGCGGACCGGGTTTGATTTTGTGGAGGTGGTTTGCTGGTGAGATGAATATAAGGAGAGAGAGGGGGAATCCCATTTCAAAGATGATGAGACAGCAACATTGTAGTGATGACATCATCACCTAAGCAGCACAACTGTGCTGCTTATGTGGAAACACGTGAGGGCTTGGATCGACTGCCAGCCATCCAGGAGAAACAGACAGACGATGACACGACCACACACACCGCCCTTCGCCCAGTGAGTCACACACACACACGACGGCAATGGCGGGGACAGATGGAACAGGAACGGACGGAGCAGCTCCAATGAAGGGGGAGTAGAGCAGGCAGGAGGAGCGGCTGGAGGACCAGCAGATGGGCCGTTGTGGAGCGGCGGCACGATTTACCTGCATCACCACATGCTGCCAGGCCAGGGGCTGACTGTTAGGGGGCATGCTGGGCCCGGTGGGGGGGGCGTTGGAGCGGTCCAGCTGCAGGGAGACGTGGCGGCGCTCCTCCTCCAGGGCCCGGGTCAGACGCTCGAAGCGCGCCTCCTGCTCTTTCACTGAGGCCAGGATGCTGGCGGCCGAGCGCACGTCATAGTCCTCCATGGCTGAGGGTGGCCGGGTGGCGTGTGTCCGGGGGTCAGGGGTCAGTTGGAATGAGCCGAGCTTCAGTAGGTAGGTCAGAGGTCAGGAGTGTTGGGCGGGGTGGATATAGGGAGCACCATGTCATTACAGACATCTAAGCAGTGTAACATGGTCGGCCTGATGACTATCCTTCTAAACATCAACAGGCTGTTTGACGTTAGAGGGAAAAACACATCAATGTGATTGGGACATCAGTTATAGGAAATTAACTTCATTTTCCAAATACACAGATTAGCCAAAGACACAGTTTCAAATACATGCAGGAATCATGGATGAGTCTAGCACCCGGACAGTATCTGATATTATATTAAAAAGACATTTGGTCCTGGATTATTGTGGTGCGTCTTAACTCATCTGGTAGCACTATCAATGCAACTTCTAATTTACGGTGCATGCACATTGATGCATACTGTTCATCAAAGTGAGTCCCAGAACCTTTCCACACACTTCCAAGGACATGCATGATCCAGAAGTGACTTGACGTGCCATCCATGCCTATCCATTCCATACACTCATCATGAGCTTCCTAAACAAATCCTCAATGATGTATAGGCCATGGCAAGCCCTGGGATCCGTAATGAAGGGCGGACTGATACGTAAGCCTCAGGTTGCGTAACAATGAGTAACCATGAAGTACATCAAGTGTCAAACAAACATGCACACGCATACAGAAGTATGTGAACACACACACACACACACACACACACCAACAGGGTGTTATGAATACACACCTATTAGATCAGTAGATAGCAGTCAGACAAGAGACATCCCCACTCTAGTGACAGAAAAGGAGTGGAAGAACCTGGTGTCTAGCAGGAAGAACCGCTGGAGAAAGAGAAAAGAGAACAAGAGATTGTAGATGAGAGAGGGGTTACCACAGAAAGGACAGCTGTTTTCAAGGCCCAGAAAGTCAAGTGGGAAAAATACACCACAGAGCTGCAACAAAAATATGAACACACCATCAATGTTCTAAAAGGAGAAGTTCAAGTTGATGTTATATCAGTGGCTCCAAACCCTTTCATGGGGACCCCCAGCCATCTCACAGTATAGTTTTTGCCCTGAACTAGCTCACCTGATTCAACAGGTAAGGGCTTGTTAATTAGTTAAAAAGTTAATTCAGGTGTGCTAGCTCTGGGATACATCTAATAGATGGAAATAGTCTACAGGGCAACATAAACTGTAATGCATGGTTACATTTTCATTAAACATTACAAACTTCTAACTTTAGCCACCAATAGCAAAATACCTATGGAAGGTTTGAGGGTGTGTGAGGATGTTAAAAATCACCTCAAATCAATTGTAGACTTGGATTTATGTTACTTATGCCAAAGAGGTTGAAACTGACCAGTACAAAGTACTTCTTTATGTATCTTTCAAGTATAGAATTTCTTTTTGATGAATTATGATACATTTCTTTATTTGGCCATGTACTAATGCTTCATAAAATCTGTTTGTAAGGGTAATAGCATTAAAATAATGTCTAAAGGATCCATTTTCTGAAGATTATAACTGAACATTTTAGCTTATTACAAATCAGAATTGAAGGGAACATAATTTTATTCAGGCCATTAAAAAACATGCTCTCACATGCCCCCATCATTTTCAGATGTCTTTTTGTTAGTGGTGGATATGTTAAATGACTCCCTATTAAAATTAAGGTTTAAAAATAAATGAAAATAGAGATGAAGTTTGTAATGGCTGTTAAAAGAACTGTGGATTACACTTTCTTTTCGCCCATTAACTACTTTCAGGTTGAGGAAAACCATCAAACATAATGTTGTAAAACAGTCAAATTCTCCTTTAAATCTGAATCAATGCATCGTTGAATAGGGCAACAGTAAACAAGCCATCCCCAAATGATGGAGCACTCCCACTTGGGCAAATTTACTTTGATTACTCAAGCCCATGGGCCAATCAGTGTAATTGTGTAAATGCCAGATCTCTATGGAAAGACACATTATTCATGTAAGTTGAGTCAATATCCGACAGATGGTGTCTAAGATATCTTGTGCGACCAGAAAATGTCAGTTGATTACAGGATCTAGATCTCTATGGTAAGACACATTTTTGGTCCAAGTCTGGAAATCATAGGCCAGTGGTGTCAGAGACACTGCATGTGACATATTCACTAAGTACATACGTAGTAACAGAGGGAAAAACGGAGACAGACCCAAAGTCCCATCCCTGGTTTCATCATCTACAACAGAGAGAAAGTGAGAGGGAGTGTGAGTGGGAAAGAGAGAGGTGTTGAGAGAATCCTGAGCAGTTTGGATACAACTCTGTTTTCCATAAAAGAGCCAGTGGATGAAAGAAAGACAGAGAGAGAACAGAGACAAAAACAGCAACACACACACACATATACATATATATATACACATATATATATATACACACACATATATATACACACACACATACAGGTGCTGGTCATAAAATTAGAATATCATCAAAAAGTTGATTTATTTCAGTAATTCCATTCAAAAAGTGAAACTTGTATAATGTATACATTCATTCCACACAGACTGATATATTTCAAATGTTTATTTCTTTTAATTTTGATGATTATAACTGACAACTAATGAAAACCCCAAATTCAGTATCTCAGAAAATT
>JACXGI010011558.1:12524-24812 GCA_016801175.1 Esox masquinongy | reverse complement strand
GCCAGACCCAACAATGCAGAAGAGCTGAAGGCCGCTATCAGAGCAACCTGGGCTCTCATAACACCTGAGCAGTGCCACAGACTGATCGACTCCATGCCACGTCGCATTGCTGCAGTAATTCAGGCAAAAGGAGCCCCAACTAAGTATTGAGTGCTGTACATGCTCATACTTTTCATGTTCATACTTTTCAGTTGGCCAACATTTCTAAAAATCCTTTTTTTGTATTGGTCGTAAGTAATATTCTAATTTTCTGAGATACTGAATTTGGGATTTTCATTAGTTGTCAGTTTTAATCATCACAATTAAATGAAATAAACATTTGAAATATATCAGTCTGTGTGTAATGAATGAATATAATACCCAAGTTTCACTTTTTGAATGGAATTACTGAAATAAATCAACTTTTTGATGATATTCTAATTATATGACCAGCACCTGTAGATAGATATGGTGCGGCCGCGGTGAAGTTCAGAAGTCGCCCAAAAACCCGCCACCCACGACCAATTAATTTTCACCCGCGACATTGTATGAAAAGTTGCCCACTTAGCGTGAAAACGGTGGATATGGCAACACTGCAACAGAGACACCCTGCTACTGTACCTAATTGTTTCTGGTTCAGCGGAAGTCAATGAACTAAGACAGACATTCCTGTCAAATTAGTGTCTATTGGAGAGCTACATTTACGTTGTACAGCTGATAAGGGAATTTTTCGTACGGACTCCGTCTAGCATTTACACGACTACTGTGGCCCACAGAAACACTACTTACAAATCTGCAGAAATAATGACATAGCTAAGATGGTATAGCTACAATAGTTCAAACCACACTTCTTTAATCGTGAATAAATCACTTGTTTTAAACAATTTTCACAGATATCCTTTTCATCTCATTATAAACCGTATAACACAACGTATGAACACATTTTAAAAAGCGTTTGTATGCTATAGATAAATGTAGGTTAACGTATACCAGAGTGCAAACAAGATAGGCTAGTTCAACCAGGTATCTATTGCGCAGCACGTAGCAATTTGAAGCCATTTCATATTCATTCTTAACCTTTCCTTTCACTCGCATGTTCCACGAGGTTATTAGACTTCCACAGACCACAGGATTTCTTGAAATTACATGTTGTAAAAGGAATGTCCATATACACTCTACAAACCCTCTCTTCTAGAGATACTCATCTAAAATAACATTCCACTGAATTGTTTAAATTTTATTTTTAACGATTTTTTGAAATCATCACAAATCCTTCACTACAGCGTTTACTCATGTAAATGTTGTCGATGAACGACAGGAATACACACTTACGCTTCAGGAATATTCTGTGGACAGAGTAGCAATTGGGCTTGTTATTGTAGTTTACAGAAAGTGAAACTGATCTGATTAAGGGGAGGAGGCTATTTGAATCGTAAATTCAATGTCGTAAGCCACACTCACTGCAAATCCTGCACTTGGTACATAAATCACTCCCTATGTATAATGAATGATACAACGACTATGGGTTTCAAGTGCAGACAGCTCAAATATGAGGGTATTATTATAAATACCAGATCAACCCCAAAAGGTAACAAAAGTATTTGAACCGACTATCGTCGGTCATGTTTGGTATTTCATTTTCGATCCTTTGCATGCAATGATTGCCTGCACTCAGCAACCCAAGCTGGGTATAGCAGGCCTGTACAGCAAACATCTTCAGGTCAGGCTCGTTTTGGGACCTGTTAACCTAGTCTTCAATACGTAAAAGGCACTCTCTATTCAGATCAGGTGATCGACCTGGTGAAAAACTAGGTCATCGTTCTGCCTAAACCATGAGTTCAGAGCCATTTATTTGTTCCAAAACGTTTAGATTGCTGGCTAGAGCAGTGACCAATCTAAAATTTTAGTTGACATGTTCCTTACATTTGCCTACAACAATATCAAAGATTCAATCTGGCAGTATATTTTGGGGGGCTGGAATTGAAAAAGGGACTGATAACTGACAAAAAAAAAATTCTAATTACTCCATATCATGAAACTAATCGGTTGAATCAGGGCTGGACAATAGCTGAAGATATATCTTGTGCGTCTGGCGAGGCTGGAATTTATTCTGCACCAGTCCTGGGGGAAGTGTATACCCACAAGGCAGCTTAGAGGGCACGCTACTGACATGGCTAATTGACTGAATTACAAACATTTGATGCACTTTCATTTACAAATGACACCTGGGGCATTTTACTGTCCTATTGTGAGCACGTAATAAAATATTAACATACTGGGGTCATCAGGCACCACCTAGTCAGCCCCTGTGGCGGGACAGTTGAAAGAAATACTGAAGGCCACACACCCCTTCTCCCTTTCACCTGCACCGGTTAGAAACAACTGGATGGGAAAATGTGAAACCCCAACTTTAGGTGAAATTGTTAAATTAACAAAATCCTGTTTTACGGTTATAGTCCTGTCATGTAGGTCTAATGGTCCAAACCTTCAGTTAATTTCTAAGCAACATTCCACCCAGCTGAAACAAAAACATCTTCGATATTAATGGGGCAAAACTGCTTATCTGCACACTGAGGAGCATAAATGACACATTAAATTGTCAGATTTTTATTTATATTGTTGGAATCCATCAAATACTTGTAGGGGTGCTAAGGTTCTAAACCCAATATCAGCAGAGGATGTTTGCACAAGTTAAGAAATTAAATTCCATGCTTCTACACATGTCCAACACCCAGTACAGAAGATCGTATGAATGCTCCTAAACCAACTTCATCACATTCAATGGGTGTAAACCTTCATGGGAAAAAAACCCAAACCTACCTTAAAATCGCTAGACCTATTCCCATGAAATGAAAATAACCCCTAGGAAGTGTTGGTTTGAAATCTCCCACACAGACAATCATGATTTACTCTTAACTATCATTTTATTTCAATGAGAGCGAGTTAGCCCCTGACGCACATGCTTTTGTCATTCAGATCAGTGAGCCAGTGGCTGTTTTCTCCAGGTGCCACTCTGGGTCTTCCTCAGAAAGAGAAACAAAAAAAGCCTAGAGACAAAAATAAAGGTGAATTTCCAGGTGGCAGGCATCGGTCGCCCCGGGACACGTACACACTCCCACCTCTTCTATTCCTCAGTCCTACTCAGTCAAGACGCCTTTCCTCATACACAGGCTGGGTCCTACAGAGTTCCACACTCCTAGGAGTTTCTGACACTGGGTAAACATGAAAACAGGACATTTTCGTATGGTTCCACAGAGCACAGCTAAACGAGTCGAACTTGTCGTGGAATGGGTAAAAAGTCAATTTCATCTTAGGACCAGGTATTTCTGAACAGGGTGGAGAACTGCATTAATACTAATTTGTTTTCCCTTTGTGCAGGTGAGGCCAGCAATGCTCCAACCGTCAGATTTCAGGAAGAAGAGGATGTAGACCCCTCCAGGGGACAGATGCGATAGTGGCTAAGGGGGGGGGGGGGGGGTTATCCTCTGGAAGAGTCTCGTGGCGGTTGCGCCAAGACAAAACCAACCTGTCCCCTACAGTCAGTCGAGTGCAGGGGAGACAGACTGAGGGGATGAGGGAAAGGACCAGGCTGCAGAGAAGTCCACACACGCTACATACAGATCAGAGCTGGAAAAGGAGGTGGGGAGGGTGGTGGTGATCTAGGGAGGAGATCCAGGAACTAGATGTTTATACATGGTCTTGCAGCTTTCAAATGAACGAAGGAAGGGGATAAGGCTGTTCAAGCTGTGAGGAGGTCCTGGACGGCTTTCTGCTGCTTCTCATTCAGTGTCGATACACACCGAGTCCACAGTCCTCCAGAACCCTGAGTGTAGAAGAACACGATTTAGATGAAGTACCTGCACACAGACCTAACCTAGAACATATTAACGTGGGACACCAAAGTCAGCGTTTCACATTAACCTTGGCTTGCAAATTGCTTTGGACAATTTGATTTCTGGAAGAACTTTGGGAGAAAGAGCAATCTCACCTGTACTTGACGGATGACATTTGCCAGTCTCTTGCTGCACGCATCCTCACTTTTGATGGACTCATTGGCAACCCCTTCAGCAATGATCTGGAATATCTTGGGAAGATTTGCATTGTCTGGTCCGAGGACAATAGGATTGTTGCTGTGGGGGTAAAGGGAACAAAGAACAATGTCAACCAAAGGAACATCAGAGGCCGCAACATTGGCACGGGTCACGCTTGTTAGGCAAGACTGGCAAACTGCAGGGTTATGATTGGTCGTGTCCTGGTAGTTATTGATCTGTTCCACATCGTTTTGTGCCTCAAACACAACCCAAATCAGCACTGTTCAAGTAAGCCCCTACCTTTCGATAAGGTCACAAAGAAAGTCGAAGGTGTGCACGGCTTCCTCCTTGTCTTCATTGAGTGGCAGCCAGGTGAGCCAATGGGGTAGGATCTCGTTGACGTTGGCGCACTCCGGCCTGAAGCGCATCACTTTCCCAACGGCGGAGATGCAGTTCTCAGTAGCGTTGACGTTCTCCTTGACCTTGGACTCCGGAGACTGGATCACTCCCACCATGAGTGGCAGGGCCTCTGGGGTAGGGAGGAGGATAACCGGTCAAGATATGGAAGAAAACCTGCGATTAACTCATCGACTAGGTTTAGTAGTAAATCGCTTTCAATTAGTTAAATTGGAACAAAAGACAATAAGGAGCCTAAACGCTTGCAGTACCTGTACAGAAGGGTCTGTAGTTGTCTCCTCCATACTGAGCCATGACCCCCACGCCGTAGGCTGCGGCTTGCCTAACCTCAGGGCTGGTGTCGCACAGGGACTGGAGCATGGGCCTCAGGAAGTAGTCGGCATACTTGAAGGACGAGGGGCTGCAGTGCTCGACCACATCGTCAAAGATGCACAGACCCCACTGTCTGTCTGCCCACGGTCGACTCGGACACTGGAGACGATGGAGTGAGGGCCAACGGTTAAAGGCAGGCTCTGTGACATCAGTGGCACTACGGCGCCACTTAATTAGATCTCACGTGGCTCAGGGAAGCAACCTATGCCGTCTGTGTGGTTGTGTTCATTAGGCGCTAAAGTGAGGAAATGTAAATTTTTTTTCTAAACAAGAGCTTATATGTTTGTGCAGGGACGTAGTGAATTCGACCTAACATTATAGTTTTTATTACAGACTGCAACAGTTTTGGTACAGCATGAATAATGAATATGTTCCAGGGTGAAGTTCACATCTATCCATTGAGGGAGCGCTGGAAGGACACTTACTATGAGCTGGACGACGAGCTGCAGAAGCTGCTCAAACCAGGGCAGCACTTGTTCCTTATAACTGCTGAACACAGAGTGCAAAATGTCTGACACTTTGGTCAGAATGTACACGTCGTTTTCATCCTGTAGAAAACACACAGAACAAATCACATGACAGGAAATCCAGCCAGGGGAACTGTGACTGACAGTTTCACTGATGCACAAACTCAACACGCCAGACTGTTAAACACGCCGATTCATTCGACAGATGAGCAAATAAACGTAGTCACAAATGAGGCCTGCCACCTGCAGAGCAGCAGAAACCTAAACACACGAAGCACACGCCCAACGGCTGCTCGCCTTCAATTTGAAAGAGTCAAGCTGGAGATCTGACCAGCAAACGTCAACCGCGTGTGGCAAGTGTGCCACACAAAATGCATACAAGATGGCAGGCGTAAAATATACACGCGCACCTCGTCTTGTAACGTCTCCTCCATGCCCTCGTCGTAGTCCTCGTCCTGTCGTTTGGCCTGTCTCAGCTCCTGGTTCTTGAAGTGCTCCTCTAGCTTCCCCTTCAGGATCCCTCCCAGTTCCTCAAAGTGTTCATTGTTCAGGCAGCCCTCTCCCATTAGCTCAATACACTGGAAATTAACAGGCAGCCATGAGCATAGGTCATTTATAACATTGTGAGGCCAAAGGATCAAAATAAATACAGCTTATAAAAAAAAAAACGGATCCAAAATGAAAAATTCAAAACAGAAGAGCGGGTTTCTTAACCACTCGTAAGGGACAATCTGCTTCACCTTGGCAAACGAATGCATGATTTCTGACAGGACGTCTGAGTCGGGCTCTGTACCAATGGCCTTGATGAGGGCGTCGCACATGAAGTGCCACATCTGCGTGAGGTACTCCGGGCCTCGAACCCGCGCACACTCAAGGAGCAGGGGCATGGACTCTGCTGCGGCCACCCGCACGCGTAGACCCACCAGTTAAGGAGAACCCGACCACAGTAGAAGACAACACCGTAGACAACCTCCCCCCAATGAACTCAGACCTTAGCCCGAGTAGTCCCACAAAAGGATATCATCGTGGAAGTAGAACTTCAGCAGAGGAACCATCAACTTGACCACCTGTTCCGTGTACTCTACGAACCCTTCCTTCAGCTCTTTGGCGTAGCACACCTGGAGAACACAGAGAAGACTTAGCCCTTTAGGACAACAAGCTAAATTCATGAAGATGAAATGCTGCAGAGCTTGGCAGCATGTCAAAATGACAGTGACCCCCCCCCCCCCCCCCCAGAGTTTAGGTAGTGTCAGAGATGCAGTCCCTCTCAAAGACTCACCAGCATCTGGCAGGCGGTGGCCTTCTCCTCCAGGCCAGCTGTCTTGATGCCAAAGCTCTGCTGGTCTCCCAGGTTTACAAACTCCCAGCCGTCATCCTCTGACATGTTCTCCATGTCCTGGGCTGGGGAGCAAGACAGAGGGTGTAACAAGCCGCAGGACGGGCCTGAACTACCCCTCCCCTCGAGAAGCACAGCAATCTTCCACTGCATATACAGCTCCGGAAAAAATTAAGAGACCACTGCACCTTTTTCTTTCCTTTCCAAAAAAGTTGAAAAGGAAGGTTTTGAGTGAGGAACAGAGAAGAAAATGTGCAGTGGTCACTTAATTTTTTTCCAGAGCTGTATACCCACCGCCATTTGACAGAACTCCAGACATTGTTGGCTTTGTGGTAACAATATCAATGTGGACAGAGGGAGGACTTACTGTCCAGGAGGGCCACCTCTGGCTTGATGGAGGCTGTCTTCATCAGAGGACCCATGACCACAGGCAGGTACTGCTGGAACTCCTTCCCCAGGATCTTACACATCCTGGCCCAGGCGGAGATCATGTAGGAGATCTGAGGGATCAGACAACCAAGATTTCAGAAAGAACATTTTTTTAAATGGGGAGGCAATAACTGGGCTTGTCCTTTACAACTTTGATGTTTAGTTGGGCTGCAATGACGCTGATAATGAAATATTGCTGGCTCATTTCATGATTAGTTCGGTCCATCTGTGGCACAAAAAAATTACGATTGAAAAATAGATCAGAGGCTGTGAAGACATGTACATCTCAATTCTACTGCATTTACACTGAAGACTTATAAACAGTCTGCTGAGAAAAAAAAAACCCAAAAAAAAACATCTGGCACAGGAACATGACAGTAACGCATGCACATCTAAAAGAACAGGCAGCCATGACAAGAGGTTAAAGGGCTCTGCATGATAAGATAACTGAAACATTGTCGGCTTTTCAGAGGGCTTTCGTGGCATGAGTTGTGTTTGAACGCGAGAAATGGTTTAATCTTGAATGCATGGTTGACGCCTTACTGTGGGTAGTAGTATACCTCAGTACAAGGAATGTGTTTATAACCACGCAGTATCTGATACTTAACATCCTACAGATGAATCAGGCCAGGCGGGTCAATTTGCAAATTCTGTTTCACTACAATAAAAACTTAAATATTGAAATGACTGGGGATGTATTTTTCCCAAGGTCTGTGTTTTTCAGTTAAAGCTGCCTGCCATAAGACTCAATGATTTTACCATTCCCCATTTCTCCTTGTTTGTCCGTTTTTTACCGGTTCATTAAGAACAGTGAAATTATGGATACATTCTAAAGTGATGAATATTACCATTTCATGCTGCTCTGAGAAGAGGAAAACAAAAAACAGGTATTTTTACGACACCTAGATTTAAAGTTGGAATGTATATTTATATCCAGATAATCAACGTAGTAATCCAAGTAGTTGTTAGCTGCAGATTTTATGTTTAGTAAAACACTGACTGAGACCTAGAGGATTTTCAGTTCAGTCAAACCATCCAAATGTTGTAGGTAGAAATAAAGTAGAGCCATTTCCAGGGGGTTCTACCCAACAGCCAGACTTCTAGATCAGAGACATGCTGGATTCCTGTACCTGTGGGTCATCATCCTCCAGGTCGTTGAAGTCTGTCTGGGTCTTCAGCAGCAGCTGCATCACAGCCGATGCATCAGGCATGAACTGAGACAAAAAAAAAAAGCAGGCAGTCAGGTCAGACAAACAAAATGGATGGAAAATGTTCAGCACCTGATGTGCAACACTGAGTGTGTGTTTGGCAGGGTTTCCTGGTGTACAAATCAGCCCAAGCACCTGAAGGACAGCAGAGTGTGTGTGTGTGTGTGTGTGTGTGTGTGTGTGTACCTTCTCCTTGCCGACGGCCAGGCCGATGAGGCTGATGCACTCGATGGTCTTCCCCCGAAGGAGTCTCAACTCCTTCTGCACGGCGTTCTCCACAATGTGTTTCAGTGAGGGCATGAACAGGTCGTAGTAGGGAACAAACTTCTCCTCAGCTGTGTCAGCCACAGATGCGATAGACGTCACCACCTGCTCCAGAACCAGCTTGGTCCCCTTTTGGACCAGCTGGAAGGTGGAGACACATTAGCAAATTGCCTCATTTGTTGACAATAGTTGCTTATTAGATTTAACCAGTCATTTGAATCCTAAAGACAGGTTACACTCATCTAGAGCTGAAGCACCCACTTGGAATTCAAATACGCAGTTGATTGTGAATGTAGTCGGCCATTCAAGCAACAGACTCCTACAGTGAGAGAGGTGGTTCTCTGACCTTTCATCTCCCAAAAGGTGTTACTGCTCAGCTAGAGGGCTGGTGCAGACAAAACCTCTTTTGGGTGGACATGTTATTTTCCAATCTATAAAGTCTGAAACGTACCTCCTGTAGCTTGGCCGCCATGATTACATGGAGGTGCTGCACCAGGCTGTCCAGGTAGGGGACGAGGAGAGACTTTGGGCAGTCCTCAGTGAAATTGATGAGGGCGGCGGCGGCGTGGGCCTGGACACGGGGGTTGGTCTGGTCCTCCATGGTCTGCAACAGGGCAGAGATCACCTGGGGGTTGGAGAGGCAAAAGGTCAGCAGGCAAAGCGCCAATCGACACCGCCAGTTTTAACATCTCTTGTAAAGTGTTCGCTTAAACGGTTGCTGACACATGACGAGTGTCAAACCTTATCGTGGAATTTCTTTTGGAAGGTGGGGGCGAAATCTGTAGCCATCTGACCGATGGCGTTGCAGGCGGCGTAACGGACTCTGGGGTGCTGGAAACAGAGATGGTCAACGTGAGAATGCGGCATGGAGGAAAACCCACAACAGCTGCCGTAGTAAAATTGGCGAGTGGCCTGAAACTGCAGACGCGAAAACACGGGCTGACAGTGAACTCACAGGGTCCTGGCAGAAGAGCAGCACGAAGCTGACGATCTCGTTGAGGATAGCCTCCATCTGCTGGTGACAGCCCTCCCCAATGGCAGACAGCGCCATGAGCCCAGCGTGGCGATACTTCCAGTCAGCTGCAGACGGAGAGAATCAGTAACACGGCACACAGGGAAAACCAAGTTCTTATACGCAGAGCATTCCAATAAAACACGTTTCATCATTTCAAGATCTGAGCCATTACACGACAGTTTCTAAAGTGTTGCTAGATCACTTGTCTACATGACGTGCACATGCTATAATACGGTTGCTTTAACGTTTCCCGCTGCTACATTTTGGGACTTGGTGGCTCTGGATAAGAGACAGCTAATTAATAAAAAAAAAAGAAATGTAAGTGGATAAATGTATTTGAAGGGAGGATGGAATCCTTACGGTTCTGCAGCATGGTCATTATGTGTTGTTTGATCATGGGCAGCACAATCTTCCCACCCAGCCCACAGGCAATTCTGTCCAAAGCGCTCTCTCCAGCAACCGCATTACTGCGAAAACATTTTTACAACCCAGTTAGGCACTGCCATTTCATGCCTTCTGTCCACCCTGTCTGAACAGTGTGTTTGGGTGATAACTTTCTGCTAGGGTGAAGGCTCTTGCTTTAGAGGCAGTGCAGGGAATTCTTCTTCTGGACAGCTGTGCCAGTTGAAGAGCTCTGGATTGAGGCAACTAGGCCGTACCTGTCAAAGTCATCGTCCTCCAGCTCATCAGCCATTGCCCACTCCTCATCCTCCTCCAGGTCTACCATCATCGCCAGCATCTGGGGAACTACACACAAACCCGATGTTAAACCCATGTTAAATGAGCCAGTTACTGAGGATACAGTCAACTAACGCCAAACTACCAAAACCAATATTTCATGACCTGAACCAATAGTGACAAACTACATGCTACCTTGTGTTCAAGTGATAACCCTGAAACCTGTGAAAATCTAGGAAGAGCTATTGAACTGCCTCTAGTCTGGGGGGAAAAAATGACCTGAGTTGAGAGTCCAAAGCATAAATCTGTACAAAACACCCATATTCATTCATCTATGAAGTACCCCACTGCATTTCAACTAAACAATTTCCATCCCCACAAAAATCCATGCATTCCATCCCCACAAAAATTCCATCCCCACAAAAATTTATGCATCACAAAATCCACGCTGTACACCTCGGGAGAGATTAGGGTAATGAAGTGAGAAAAATACGGGTTTGGCCCCGCCGTCACTAACCGCTGGACGCCACGATGGCGGTGTGTTTCCTCAGCATGGCAGCAGCGGTCTCGGACAGCGTGACGATCACCTCCAGGGCCAGCTGCCTCTGCATGTTGGTCAGATTGGTGTCGGCACACAGCTTCAGGCTGAGCTGGAGGGTGGCCTCCAGGTTGGGCCGCAGGTACTTGGGCGCTGTGTCAGCGATCTCCACCAAGGACTTCAGCACCGAGTCGTCGCCCTGGTAACAGGACTCATTCACCGCCTGGGCGGGGACAAATCGGTTAAACCACAGGAGAGGAGTGACGCTAGCTAATTGTTGAGCTTTATCCTCGCGAGACGAGCGACTGTTCATCGGTAACAGATCATCTGTGAGATGTTCGCGAAACGTATCAGTAATGACTGTACAGAAAACAAATCTCCCCAGGTGTGGGTCCCGTATCACCTGCAGGATGCCTGGCAGCAGATCAGAGAAGTGCTTCAGCAGGGCAGCATTCCCCTCGTTAGACAGCACGAATGAGGCGGCAGCACGGGCAGCCAGGGTACGAATCTGGGGGAGGGGCGCATGACACTACTGCTTTACAACCAATTCAGAACAAATTAACAGTACTACATACATAACTAGCTTTAACTAGGCATCTTATGTTTTCTTGTATAAAATATATAAAGCTTATAGAAAAGAAAGCATTTTTTGATGATTCAGCAACAACAAAAATACACAATTTTTGCTATTGCATTACTTTCAATACATTAACTGAGTAGCTTGCCATTATTCCAGGGAAACTGGAATTTTACAACCAGTATTTCTGGAAAACCTGTACCTTTAGACATGTCGCAGTCACCCAGAAAGAAAAACTAAAATGTGTGCATCCACAGGAAATTCTTTAGTGTCATGGCAAAGGTTTGAGAGCTATGAATACACCTGCTGCAGTTAGATTTTCTATTTGCCACCCTTCCCAGTTTTATCTTGCTATATCCAATGGTAGCTACAGCCATGTGTCACCACATCAACTCCCTACAGATTCAGGAGAGTTGAAGATCAGAGTAAGCAATGTGCGGACACAATGTGGTCCTGGCACAGCCCTCACCTGAGGGTTATCCTGGTCCTGCATACACTGAACCAGCATCCTCTTGATCACCTCCATGTAATGCTGCTGTTGATTACCAAAGATTCCCGGGAAATTCCTAGAGGAAACAAGAGCACACGTGAGAGTTTTGACATACGATGCATATACACAACGTTTAGGCTACACTTAATAAAACATATATTCATTGGTTTAAAAGCATGTACAGAAAGGGGCAATATGTCAGCTGACTCACCAGAATATATGCAGCGCTGCCTCTCGCAGGCCAACATTGTCAGAGTTCACTGAGTCAAACAGGAACTTCAGCAGTTCCGGCCACTGGTTGTTTCCATCATCATCTGACAGTACATTAGAAACAATAAGAATTGGCTTGGGGAGCACATTCGTATTGTAAGTGGATGCAAAGGGTTCATAGTTTTAAAATGTGAAATCAGCCAAGAAAAAACAACTCCATCGATAAGCATAGATTGACAGTTCAACTACGGATGCCCTCATGACCCCCCCCCCCCCC
>JACXGI010011558.1:0-12424 GCA_016801175.1 Esox masquinongy | reverse complement strand
CCGCCATCGTCTTGACCTGGTGGGGGAGGGGCACATTCTCACTATCAAACAGATTTAAGTGAAAAGCCCGTCTTCGGTCCAGTTTCCACATACCAATGGTACGGCGTGATCTCACTTTCCAATCCTCTCATCTCTGCAATGTAAACATTCCATAGGGATGTCCATGGATACAAGTTGCCTAACATTGCGATAAGGCGCTGCAGATAAACCATATTGACATTTCCTAGATAAACCTTTAAAACAATTCCAAACAGAAATAGGAGAGGTTGGGTCTTCCTGGGAGAGTGGCCTGGCTTGCTCCTGTTTCATGGCTCTATAAATACCAGTCTGTCATGAGGCAGGGGGTTTTAGAGGGCCACGCCTCCGGGGCCATTCCCTCTTCAGTCCACTACTTTTCACCAGGGACCATGGAGCCATAGTCAATAGCAGTGCACTACATAGGGAATATGTCATTTGCAGCCAGAGGGGCATAAAGGGCCACGCTGGCCAGCTAAGTGTTGCAACTGAGCTAGGCCAACCTAACAAAATGTCAAGCGCATGACTCACTGACATGGTAAAACATTACTGTCAAATTGGTTTAACGGACAGTTGCCAGCTCCAAGGCCTACCAAAGCAGTTGTGTCAACTCAGCTGCAACACATTCAAAAAAAATAAAACATGCATGGTATTTGAGCTGACACAATGCCAGAAAAATGAAGCGGACAGCTGGAATGAGTACACAATTCCTAAAATAGAGTGGATGATTCCCAGCAATGGTATCATGCACACATTTTGCTTGAAAAATATTAAGGCTTATGACTAATTTCCTGTCTAGATTTGTATTCTCCCATCTGAGAGAGTTCATGCCTAAGATTCCTCATACCTCTTCGGCACAGGCCGCATCTCTGATGGCCTGCAGCAAAAATGTGATCTTCGTCTGACCGGGGATGTTGTCATAAGCTTCCTGCGGGGAGAGAAAAAGAAGACTGTCACGGGCGCAATCACTCGTTTTTCTGAATAGGGTTCAATGGAGTGTGTTAGAGTGGGGAAATCGAGATCATCATGGATAAGGTTCCTTTGCGCAACAGAGGTTTACATTTCATATTTGAGTTGTCATGATAGCTAGAGGCTACTTAAGTTGTTTATCTAATGCAGGAGATGTCTGGCATCTGGTTCAGGGGACAATGGCAGGAATGTTTAGTAGAGCTGTGACTGGATGCTTGGTGACTCCGGTTACAGTAGAAGAAATCCCAAGGAGCAGGGTGACAGCTGGGAGCCACGTGTTCACAGGCCAGACAAGTGTCATATCCTCTTGGCCTGTTCGACAGCTACAGTCCACCGGCTAAGTGCGGCATTCCACAATTGCAAAGTTATCTGTTGCGGGCAGCAGCCTCAGTTGAGCTCAGCAATGCTCATTTGTTTTGCTTTATAAGTGGCACCTAATGTAGCAAGTGGACTTTTATGTAAAAGCACTGTGAATAAACATCAAAACACTACAAGCCCAAAAAGGGTGTATATTGATTTCCATTACGTGCATCGTTTTTTTGGTCAAGGTAATTAGTTTGATTATATGGCATACAGTTTCACAGGAGGTGACAATGTCTATGATAGCCTAATCCAATCTTTTTATTCAACCACTGCTTTCCAGTAAGAGGGTAGACAATGTCGGATTCTGGGTAACCATGACATTCCCTCTGACTAAAGGATTCCGATGAGCTTAACCATCGCAGCGGGCAGTCATTGTCTTTCATAAAGGAAAGTGCTGACCGCTGGTGGGGGATGAGTGCGATAAGATTGAACACTTGAATCTAGTGTGAGAGCTCTGATTAAGTGACGGTCCACAACAATGCATTACAGATCCCAAACTAGGCTATAAGGCGGATACGTAGATACTATCATAGCGAAAAACAAGCGAATTAGAAAGCTATACAAATCCCCCAGGTCTGCGAAGCCCGGCTTAGTTGGCGCGGGTCAGTGAAAGTGGCAGACCACTAGCTACATCCTTAACGTTAATCTAATTTACACAGTTGTCTAGATATGGGGCCACTCATGTCAACAGGCATATTCAATTCATACGAAAAATGCATGTACCCAACTAGCGTAGTAAGCCATCTTGTTAGATAACCTAGCTAGCTAGCTTAATACGTCTCTTACTGGATGAGGAGGAATACTGTTGTATACTACTAGCTTCGGTTTATCGAAGTATTTTAACATTGTAGTTATATAAATAACGTTACACTTCAATTCTGCGGCCCACAACATGGTCAAGTCCTCTTGAAAGGAAAGATAATCAACTAAGTATCAGTAGCGAACTAATCAAACGTGTATTATAACAACTTCGAGGGTCATTATCTAAATAGAAGTTTATTTCGTGCTAGTAAGAAACCTACGAAGATAGATGCCTTTTTATTCGAAACCTTTGTTTACAAAGTATTCCTGAGTTACTTATTTAGCGAGCTAAAGTAATAACGTAACGTGGCTAAATACACAATTCCTATGTCGTGTTATTTTGTTGGCCGACTAGCTAGTTAGCTGCTTTAGCCGCCCTCAGTCAACTTCGTTCTCACACGTGGGCTGGGCTAAACGCTAGAATCTGCTATCTATGTAGCTAGCTACCTACCCAATTACTACGTCGTTAGCAACTTGGCTAACTAGCAGCTAGCGTTTAGCCTCAACACGGTATTGGCAACTTTCTTGTCATCGTCCTCGACAGTATCTTTTGTGAACTTACCTCTGACTGTTTCCTGATGTTGTTGTCAGGGCTCATCAGGTTGCCCAGCAAGAGGTAGAATTGCTGCTGCTCCGCCATTGCAGTGAGAACCAGAAAGAGATCAACCAAAAGAGAAGGCGGAAAAGAAAGCCGGCAGACGTAGCGACCCCTCGCATCAGCCACGAAGCTCCGAAGGATCTGATTGGACTCTATGATCAACTTTACTCTTCGTAGATTGGTTAAATATACAGGGATGCACGTAGATGATTGGTGCTTTGTGCATGTTTTGTTTTTATTGGGCCGTGGAAAAAACGTCCACGAAGCGATTGGGGAATATCTGCAGCGCGCCGGCGCGTAAAATGAAATGGGCGTAACTATCGTTATTTCAATGATGTCATTACAAAATATTGCCAAAGCGCGGGAAAAAAAAACATTGTGGGAAAACGTCGGAGTGGAGGTAGCGTAGGAAATAACAGACGACTATCGTTAGTATTATCCACGGAGGTATTTCAGAAAGAAAGTCTGGGTTTACTGAAAATATCCATAGGCCTATTTTAATATTATATCATGCATCGTCACATTAATTTACTGATGTTACTGAATTATTTCTTGGCCGGAATTGCAAAGCATTAAAGTTTGTTTAGTCTAAGCTAAACCGCGTTGGGTTACATTGGAATTGTACGGGTTGAGTAGGCTAAGCGGACAGATGAATGATTGACTATGTGGAAAAATGAATCAATTAAACTTTGAGAAATAATTTGAATGATTCAAAGGTTCTGTACGAGATCCAATAACTTGTAATGCAGGGTCAGAATCAGAAAGTTTTATTGCCAAGTTTCACAACAAACAATAATTTGTTCTGGCCGTTGGTGCAACAATTTATACAAAAGGAATAAGGGAACTGAAAACAAATAAGAACAGTGGACAGAGCATAAAAAGACTGTGCATGAATAAATTATTAAAAAATAACAAAAAAGTATAGGTAAGGTGCAAGAATTTGTCCAGTTTCAAGGTTGTGTATGTATGTGGGGAGCGGGCTATAGTCAATTTGGTTCCGGGGGCATGTTCATAGCAAAGAAACGGTGTCATTTGCTTTTTCTACAAAGGTACAGGCTAGCCATGGCAAAGTAACAGAATCTGATTGGTGGATGAGCTCTGTCCCCCCAGCCCCACAATACACAATATATAAGAATCCTGTGTCTATGCCTAATATCAATGTAATTTCTTATTAGGTTGATATTGCTATCAATTCAGAAAAGTTTGAGTATGAAACCTGTTCAGTGTTTTCAGAGTTAACAAATGCGCTGTTTCTGTTCTCAAGGAGGCCACTGGAGCAAATACGTGTTACTGACAGCTGGACATGCAACCCCAGATCATCCCCATGTTCTCCCAGATTGACAGGCAAAACCTGTGTGTGACCAGCTCACAGAGTTGTATTCTCAACAGGCCACCGGAGCATGTTTGCTTTCCACCATGTTTCAAGTCTACCAGATGCTGTTGTTAGCAGAGCTTGATCAGGTTTTGGTGTCTGGTCCCCCCCGGCCCTGAGCCTCGTAAAGAAGCACAGGTTTCTGCTGATATTAATCACTGTCTTTCCCAGGGTGATGTCTTGGCTCTCAGGAAGAACATGGAGTCGATGGATGTTGGGCAGTGTCGCTTTTGGCCGTGTCTTCTTGAGCCTGTCCGACAGGTTTTGTTGGATCGGCTCATTTCCCAGACTTTGCTTTCCAGTGATGTCCAGCCCCTTAGTGACCGTTACTGTCAGGTGATGCCAGGTCCCGTTTTGTGCTCCCCTAAAAAAAGGGGGGCACTATGGATTAAAAGGGCTATAGTTCCTACACAGTTCATGTTTTATGAATGTAAATATCCTCAAATTTGCTCAGTCTCAACTTTAACCCCTTAGTCACTGGTTTCTTTCAAGTCCAATGTGCAAAAGTACAGAGCGGAAACAACAAGGCTTGTGTCGCTATCCAAATACTTATGGACTGCACTGTACATAATTTGAATGTTACATCTATAGGCAAATAGTCATTTCAATATGTTAAAGTGTTCTGAAATTGACCTCAATAAAGTGGAAAACCTCACAACTACTGTGCTGCACTCCCCTTTCTTATGTGTTTTTGTGAAACTTACCAATCTGTGAGAGAGGAAGAAAAGAGAACGTTAGACTGTAGCACATTTTTTGTAATACAGCAATGTCTAACTGTGTCTTACATGTTGACAGGTCTGTTACATATAGTTATACCATTTTCAAACATCACTCTACCTGTGACAGGGTTTGTTGCATTTTTCGGAGAGAGCATATGACACACAAGTTGTTTTATGACACAAAAGTATATTTTAAAAAAAATCCATCCAGATTTAGATTTATTCATCCAGAATCAATAAAATTATGGATTGGGTAATTCAGTTCAGGTTGTTCTGTTTCATAAATAATTTAGCAACCATTTGTTGTGTCTGTAAACATTTATGGGAGACCAGGTACAGTTGTAACATGGAACACTTGTAACAGTGGCGTGACTATTTAAATCAATTTTGCAACCTGTACATATTTCATAAAACCCCGTAAATACATTGTTTCAGTAGTTGACACATTGAAGTTAATAATATAGCAAATTGGGTATTCCAGTGTAAATGGTTTTTGATTTATTGGGAAAATAGCAAAAAGTGTTACAACTGCGCCTGGTCTCTCCTAATTAATTAACTATCACTTCTTGTCCAAAGCATGTGATGGGTGCTGATATTCTTAATTAACTATCACTTCTTGTCCAAAGCATGTGATGGGTGCTGATATTCTTAATTAACTATCACTTATTGTCCAAAGCATGTGATGGGTGCTGATATTCGCAGTGGAAGTGCAATGTTTTTCACAGTCCCGCATCTGGACCACGGTTCTGGTCGCTCTGAAGTACCGCAGAGCAACTTTAAAATAAATCAACTTGCAGAACTGATGTTCCCATGAGGCATGGTCTAGGGGGTGGAAGGACGGAGGACGGACCACTGGGTCAAATTGTTCAGAAGTAATGTTATTGGATTACGGCTATCGGATTGGATCAAATCTTGAAAACGTTTTGTTCAAAAGAAGAAAAGGACTCTAAAATCAGATTAGATCATGTAATCCAGTCTTGGTTTTAATCTCGATCTAACCTTCAGTATGTGTTCAAACTTTTTAGTAGGTTTGGGATACCTTTGATCCAAAAAATCTGAATTATCCTTATCCCAGCACAAGGGAGGATTCTGAGCGGATTTAAGGAACAAAATGGAATAAAACAATGTTTGTGTCATGTAGTATATAAACACTTATTAATATTTTGGACTGGATTTGTTTAACCATCACAGTGATAAAGTAGATATTAGGCTACCTATTAAGCCTTTCAGTAAAGTAAAAAAAAGATTTGGTCCCCATGAAATAATCTCCCAAACAGCTGTCAATACCAAAAATAATATATTAAATTTTAACTGTCATTTATCACTGTATATTAATTACAATGACAATCATCAAAGATGAACCAGCCACTGAGGAAGAAGGTGAACCCTCACCGGTAAAGCCAGTAGTTATTGCCACAGGGGCTCAGAAAACAGCCTGGAAGTGTTCTTTGCCAAACAAAGACGATGATGCCTATAAGTCACTTCTTAAATGAGAAACCAAAAGAGCAGAGGTACAGATTTGTCTGGCAGAGGAACAAATCACTCTTATCCAACTACAGCAAACCAAAGCCAGACCGGACATCCACCTCCTAAAAGCAGGGCTTCAAAAGGGTGGTCTCTCCTACAAATGAAAATTTATGATTTAAACCGTTCAAAATATCCAAAATGTATTTGTGAATAATGTATATTTGTTCATTTTTATTTATTTGTTGGGGGTCAGGTGAGGGGTCTGACTGTTTAAAACAAATTCAAAATGGAAGGGGATGTTTGTATTGTTTAATTGTGCTGTTTTCTGTCTCTTTAAATAAAAACATTTAAAGTGATCCCACGCTGGCTATTCTACATGTTGTTCTTTACATAGCTCGTAGCCTACATTGGGACAACATATTATGTAGTCCCAATTAGAACACTGGTAATCCAGATTTAGCAATCTTGATACGTTTTTATCTGGATCAAAATGATCCAATCCAATGTTGCTTTGAAAAACTGGCACAAAAGTAAGATGGATTACCTGATCCTGGATAGCAAAACATGGGATTTCCAAATCTGGATCATTCTGACCCAGATTAATCTTTTTGAACAACTGGGCCCTGTAGATTAAATGGTTCATTGTATAGGATAGGAAAATATCCAAAGGGGTGGTGTGAGTATTGTGAAGTTGAGGAGACTGCAGAACATGTGTTGGTGCAGTGTGGACACTATGAGATAGAGAGAGAGAGAGAGAGAGAGAGAGAGAGAGAGAGAGAGAGAGAGAGAGTATGAAGGACTGTTTAAGAGAATATGGGATTCAGGAGATTAGTGTGAACAACTTTCTTAGGGGTACGGCAATAGATGTTAGTTTTAACGTATTGTTTATTTACTTGAAGGCTACGGGGTTGGTTGGTGGATGTAGGTCTGTGCTGTCTCACACTCCATCCACACTCCAGTACAGTAGGTGGCGGTAATGCACCATTAAAACATTAATGTTGGATGCCTATGGAGCCAAATTGAGCTCAAATGTATTGTCTGTGACCATGGCAACAGTGACTTCCATGCAACCTGTGAATAACAGTTTATTATTCTGTTTAAATGTACACATTTAGCCTACCTTATACAATTCTTAAACTTCTCTCCACCGATTGCATTGGGAAAGCAGTGCATGGAAAGTCTATGATTTTCACCTTATAATGGTGTGATTCATGGCTAATCGGGTGCGAGAATTCCATGCCCAGATAAAGCCCCGCCTCCACGCCAATAGAGGCTCATAACTTGGTTTTGAGAAGACATGACTCCAACGAAGGTGGGAAGAAATTGTAATCGTAAGAAGCGAACGTGGAAAAAACGTGTTTGAACGAAGACATTTTAAGATCGGACGCGAAAATCTATTTAATTATTTTAGCATACACTTTTTCCACGCTTGTATCTATTTTTTCATACGATTAAATTTAGTTTTTTCATACTATGAAATATTTCTTTTCTTTTCTTACAGTCAATACATTTGAGCTCAATTTGGCTCCATAGATGCCAACCCGCCGTTAAAAACCAACGAAGAAGAAAAAAAGAGGAAGAAGTGTTCACGTGACAACCGGGCTAGGTTGTTTGCTTGTGTTCTGTGGCCAGCATTTTCTGTCAGACACTTCATATATTTGCCGTTGAAGTTGTTGCCTTTAATTATTACAAATCATGCACACACCACAGCATGTTTGGTAGCTAGATAATTTGCTTAGAGTTTACCTATCGTACATACCGTGGTAAGATTTGACGAGATGACTGAAAGCTGCTGCCCTCCCAAGCGTCCTGGTGTCGGAGTAGGGGTTCTTGTCACTGATTCAGCCCACCCCAATTGCGTCCTGTTAGGGAAGCGAAAAAGTGTACAGGGTAAAGGAACCTATCAGCTACCTGGCGGTCACCTAGAATTCGGGTGAGTAATACATTATTTGATAATGTAAACATGCATGTGAAATTTATTTTAATATTGGGGGTATTTCAGAAAGCGGGGTTACTCTGAGTTGAAACCACAACTCTGGGTTGACTGACTTTGAGCTGTCAAACACAGAGTTGACAGTTTCAGAACAGGTGATAAGAATTAGTTCAGTCAACTCTGAGTTAAGTTAACCCTGAGTAAAGCACGTGCACGAGGAGATAAAAAGACCTGATCAATGGAACGCAGATCGCGTGATTCATCATGGCAACAGGAGAAAAAAGGTTTCGGTCCCCATGCTTCTCCCCAGTGGAGTTAGATATACTAATGAATGCACGTGCAGAATGAGTATATATTCAAGAAAAAAGCAATACAGTAGCAACAGCAAAAGAACGTGAGCTAATGTGGCAGAACATTGCTGACCGAGACGATGCGTGAGTATTAATTGAAAAAAAGAAAAGTCACATCTCGAGTGTTCCACTCATTAAACATTTATATAATGTGTGTGTGTGTGGGTGTAATATCAAGTTCAGAGTTTATTTATCAAATGCACTGAATAACACAGCAACAGTGACATTCTTGTGACATGGCACACATCTATGTAGTAAGAATTAAGAAGTAAATAAAGCAAAAATATAGCAATAATATAAATAACAATAGCAGCAATTTTAAAGAGTAGGATTGGAAATATGAAGTATTGATTATTATAAATATAATGAGTGTAATATGCCTATGAATGGTACATACAAAAGAATATTCTAATGTACATAGAAAGACATCAGAGCATTTGGAATGTTCATGTGTGATCAATATGATGATAGATCATTGTTGCTGAGAGTCGAAGTACGTGCTCCGACGCTCCGGTGGTGTCAACCAGATGGCGGCAGCGGTGTGAATAGAGCATAGCCTTGGTGGCTGTAGTCTTTAATGTTGTTCCGTGCTTTCCTAAGGCATCGTGTATGGTAGATGCCTTGCACGGAGGGGAGATGGCAGCCGGTGACACGCACCGCTGACTTCACCACCCTCTGGAGGGACTTGCGATCGGAGCAGCTGCCGTACCAGGCAGTAATGCAGCCTGCGAGGATGCTCTCAATGGTGCACCTGTAGAAGTTGGTGAGAGTTTTTACAGACCTGCCAAACTTCTTGAGTCTCCTCAGGAAGTATAGTTGCTTTTGGGCTGTTTTCACTGCCGAGTTCGCTTACCTGGACCAAGTGAGGTCATCTATTTATGCAGGTGCAATCCAACAGGCATAAAATGTACTTGGCAGCAACTGAAGATGAAATAAAAATATATACTTCAAACAGGAAAAGTATATTATCAGTACAAGCAATTGTGATGCTGTTTAGCCACCCCTACCTAATTAAACACCTTTCAGTGGCTACATTTAACATATATTTAAGTAGTAAATGAATTTTTCTAAGCATACAATAAGTACAATTCTCAAAAAAGTACAATTCTTTGTTGGCCTATCTGCACATTAATGCTGTGGAAACACTTCCTATTCACATAATCTCCTTCATTTACTGAAGGAGCTGTGATAGGAGTATGAGTGCCATCTATGCAGCCAATCACCCCTGGAAACCCCAAAATATTAACTGATTAGTGCTTCAAGTTTCAAAGCTTCATACTAAATAAACTGATTACTGCTTAGACTGATACCTGCAATTCTGTGGAATTCTTTTTTGATGAGTCTTGTGGGTCTGTGACTTGTGAACACTACAAAAGTGTAGGCTACAGAAAACGTTTCAGTGCAAGAGTCACATCTCTGACAGCCCGACAGAGACGGTTGCCTTAGAAATAAGCTCAGCGTCACCGATGTTATACAGAAAACTGCAACACAAAGAATTTGTTCCGAACTGAGAGCATGTCCACAATGTGTCATAGGAACGATATGAGGGCTGAGAATATTGTTCAGATAAATGATTGATTGTGCAGAAAAATGGTAATGCTCAAACAGATAATCATTAGGGAATGATAAAACATCCAAGTGGGGTCTGATCCCTCTCTCCCAACAGAGATTTCTGCTGAGTATGCTTCAAGTGGCTCTTCAGGAGAAGGACACGCCCTGTCTGACACATTCAGATGGCAGGTTTCAGTTAAAGAGTAGGAAGAACTCAGGGTTAGTTGGATAAAACCTGCTAGCAAACAGATTAGCTTCACGGAGTATGTTGCCATAGTAACGGACTCAGAGTAACGCTGAACTGGCTCTTTGACACCGTAAACCCAGAGTTTCCATCAACTCTGAGTCAACTAACTCTAGTTTTTCATTAAACCTGCTTTCTGAAATACCCCCATTATGTATGCATTCTTTGAAATGTTATTTACAATTGCAAGGTCAGAAAAACACACAGAACAACATAAAATATTAATAAAATAGAAAAAACGATTCTGTATATCCAAAGGATATAATAAAATCACAGTATATTCAGAATGACATATAGATTTGATTCTTGAGCAGGTTTATTGATCATAAAGCAGCACAAGTTTGTTTTTGATGTTTTGCAAGCAATCCCTGCACTTCTAAAAATCAACGGCTAATAAAGCAACTCCCAACATCGACTTCTTCATTAATTCATTAATTAACAAGAGTCTTGTTTGGCTCTTGAAATTTTGTATGTTCCTTTTATTGCAAAGATGGAGAAATATGCATTTCCTATCCCGTAGAGGAAACCAAGAATTCATATTTTTGACCTCACTGCTAAATGTAGTCATGATAGTTTTATATTACTTATTTGAAGTGAGACGTGGGAAGAATGTGCGCACAGGGAGGTGACCGAAGAGGCAGGCGTGCGCCTGAAAAATGTCAGGTTTGCAGCCGTGGTGAACTCCATCAAGGTGGAAGAGCAGTATCACTATGTCACCATCTTCATGCGTGGAGAACTGGACATGAACTACCCTGCAGAGCCGGTCAACCTCGAACCAGACAAGAATGAAGGTGAGACATCCACGGGGTTCCCTGTAATTCTGAAGATATTTCTCTATTTATTATTAGGTTTCCATTGGTGTCATTACACTGGCATGTGAAGGATTTGCATGCTGGTTTATGTAGTTATGTTTGCCTGTCTCCCAGGTTGGACCTGGACACAGTGGGACCAGTTTCCTCAAGAAGACCAGCTGTTCCTGCCTCTAGCCTGCCTGAGAAAACAGGGCTTCCAGCTGTTGAACGGCATGGGACGAGACGCAACGTAATGCTGCGGCGTAGACACAGAGACAGGAGATGGGGATCGCAGAAGTACTGATCTGCAGGACCTTATCAAGTCAAGCAATTGGGTCAACGTTAACAGAAGAGTTTATTCAAATTAAATTTGTATAACTTATTTCCTGTGTGGGAACGGAATGTGTGATGATGAATTGTACATGTAATGCAAGAGAAGGGCAAGTATATTTACAGGACTGAAATGTTAATTCAGAAATAACTTGTAGGTAGTCTTTCAATATTATAATCCAAATCTGATTATTGAATGAGTTATCATTTAACACTTCTATTTTAGACTTAGACGTGCAACAGGTAAAAATACTAGTCAAACTTAATAAAATGTCTCATCGTTTTGTTGCAGTTCTCCCGAATTACAGAAAGGTGGCACTAGAGACCCAGGCTGTCATCACTGTGGTCCACAGAGTTGTTGTGACTGTAGTAGCAGAGCTGTAGAAGGCTTTGTCGTGTGCGTAGGTGATGATGTGTTGGACTCCAGCATAGGCCTCTTCACACGTGGGTTGGATCTGGTCCTCAGGGAGTTCGAAGCCGTACTCGCCCTTGTCCCTCAGCTCAAAGGTGAATGACAACGGGATGCCGATCAGCCTGGCGTAGTCACGAGATGAGCCCGAGTTTGGGTCTGGAGGAAGAGAGCATAACAAAGTAAAGAAAGTTGTAATATGACAAACTGGAAGATGACTACTATGTTGAAGATGAAAAACGGAACAGGATATTCCTGTAACTTCCTATTTATGAGTCATTATGTTGTCTCTGTCTTAATACTTACACAGTATATCAGGCGAGGTACCAACAGTATAATCCATTCCATGGACAGCCTTTATAGCCTTGGCTGCTCCCAGACCCACCTCCATCTGGGGACACGGAGACAGGTTATTAAGACCTGAAAACACACATTATTCCCCGTTCTCAAGACCGGTTTTTAACGATTACAACACTACTTTCTTTTTATGACCGGCGTACCAGCTCATTGTA
>JACXGI010011557.1:0-18314 GCA_016801175.1 Esox masquinongy | reverse complement strand
CAGTTGATAACCGGTCAGCTAGCCTCCTCACTTTAAGTTCTTATTTTAAGCTCTCAGAAGCGTCGAATTAGTTATTCCCTCACAACAGATTTTGGGAACCCCGAATTGGCTATACTATACTGTTTACGAGTTCTCTTTAATGATCATACTTCGTTATCAAATATTCAGTTTCATCTCTTTTTTTGTTCTTTTTAACTTCTTATCGAAGGATTTTCTATATTTTCTTTTAGTACATAATATTATGACAATGAAACATCAATACAACATGTAACATCAACAATCAACTGTTATTTTATATGTAACAAATCGGACTTCGTCACTCCCGGCTCCGGTGCAAGCAATTCAACTCTCAAAACAGACTGATATGAACTATTGCAAATTTTATCAAGTAGGTTCCGCTTACCTGTTTATGATGCCGGCAGTTCAGTCAGCTGGAGAGAGTTGAAAAGCAAACACCGTCGTCGTGAAGATATTGAAGTCCCATCTGGGGTGCCAAATTGTGGAAGATGTAAAAATGTTCGCGATTTATTACAAACAAGAACTTTTCAGAGTCTGGTATAACAGTTGATTATTTCAAGTTTAATTACGTGGATCCACGGGAACAATCGCTTTCACAAAACAGAGTGTAAGTACAGAGACCAACAGAGTAGTGTCATAACAATTGTTCTGATCATACATTATTGCTTCCACCTCTTTATAGCCCTCCTTGTCAGACCCCAAATATATTATCTCTAATGCTATA
Source organism: Esox masquinongy (assembly GCA_016801175.1). Taxonomy (NCBI): domain Eukaryota; kingdom Metazoa; phylum Chordata; class Actinopteri; order Esociformes; family Esocidae; genus Esox; species Esox masquinongy. The sequence goes on along the minus strand of JACXGI010011557.1, from coordinate 17,572 downwards.
AGATACATACAAAACAAGTCGTCATACTAATCGGAAAACAAGATAGAACCCTACATTGTCATGGCAACCATAGTTCTAGGTCAGAGTTAACAGACCTCCTGATCTGGGCTACCCCTAGTCCCTGTCCTACACAAATGGAAGAATACAGAGGAGACACAGGGAACTTCACCTTGGAGCCAACTGAGCAGGGTCGTAGATAAGATAGGTTTGAGTCCTGGCGCCTTTGGTTGTGGCCATAATCACTTCTAAGAACAGGGCATGCTGACCTAGGTCTTCTTCTATACGTGGCAACCATGGACAGTCTAAAGCAATTTAAGGCCTAATCTAAAACATGTCTATTTACTACAGTTAATTTGCAGAATAATGGGTAGAATAAGAATAGGGTAATAAATTAATCTTTAACAGGTTAATCAGGAAGTTACACCCGAAGTCACTAAGTTACTCCTGAAGTTACCTCGATAAGCCATTTACCTCGCTTCGTAGTATACCCCTCAGGTCTCTTTTACAGCTGAGCCCTGTGTATAGATAAAAACACAAGTCTATTACAAATTACAATTGCATTTAACAACATTAAGCTAATTTGTTATGGCTTTAAATTGTCTAATAGAAACCAAACCGTCTAACCTAAGATTTTTTTGCAAATCATTCCAAGAATGAGGAGCACGGTATACAAATGCCGTTTTTCCCAACTCTGAATTAACCCAAGGGATCTCTAAGGTCAGCCAATCCTGAGAGCGAGTTTGATAACCCCCACTTCTCCAGTTTAACTCAGAGGTAAGATAGCTTGGCAGCTTATATACTAAAGCCTTATATACAAACATCAGCCAGTGTATGTTTCCCTGGAAAACCAGAGAGTCTCAACCAACCAAACCATACAGAAGACAATGATGTGTGCGAAAATCAGCACCAGTAACAAACCGTAAAGCTGAATGATAGACTGAATCTAAAGGTTTTAAAACCGAAGATGATGCATGTATGTAAAGCAGATCACCATAATCCTGCACCGTCAAAAAGTAGCTTCAATTATATCAGTTCTGTGCTGGTAAGACAAGCATGCTTTGTTTCCATAAAATAAACCAATTTTAATCCTCAATTTCTTCACCAATTCATTAACATGTGTTTTGAATGAAAGACATTCATCTAACCAAATCCCTAAATATTTGTAAGCCGGAACACGTTCTATAATAGAACCGTCCAGTGTTAATCTTCAGATCAATTACATTTTGATATCTTCACTTAGGAGAGAAAACTATATATTTAGTTTTACTTGCGTTCAGCATTAGCTTAAGATCTGTAAGGGATTTTTGTACGAGTAAGAATGGAGATAATCAAATGCTTGAGCTAGCGATGGAGCAACAGCACACAATATTGTGTCATCAGTGTTAGAAATCAACCGTTTTGTATAGTGGTTGAAATAATTAATCTGATACCCAGTTGTCAACGAAGAGAGTAATTCAATTATTTATTGCAGCATTAGATAGTCTTGTTCATGAGGTTACGGACCCGGTCTTCCTTACACAACCTCAATCTCAGCTCACTCAATCTCAAAGAAACTTCCGGTTGTCCTCACCTTTATAGACATCCCAAACAGAATACACATTAGCCCATTGGCTATTTACTGTCACACTTTAAATGAAAGTGACTTCCTGTGCATGGATAAACACATGGTGTTTTGTTATCTAAACATAAACAAGCATACACTTCGACACTCCCCCCTATCAAACATTTAAAGAAAAACATGACATGTTTGATAAAACATTACAAGTACAATTCAATTCCTAATGAAAAGGCCCATGCACTTATGTTACAAATGACTAAGACAAAACAACAAAAAGAACTATCTGACCAATGAGGTCTTATTGTTCCTCAAATGAAAATGAATGACAAGACAATTGACTCACCACACTCTGACACAACTCAATGCATGACAGTCATCAATCCCTCCCCGACCTCAGATTATAAGGGTCGAGAAACATTTTGACATCAACAGGTTCCTATCAGTGTTAACGGCGTTCAGCAGAAAATCAGACTTAACATGACATCATGATTAAAACATTTCCCCCAAAGTCCATAGAACAATCAAAACCCCCACATCACTAATTCAAGATTAACACCACAATAGTGTTTTCCACTGTGTTGGGACCATGTGACCTGTCCAGTCAACTGTCCCGTGGTACTCTGACCTATAGTATGTGGAGACCTTTAGGACTCAGGTGGATTCTCCTCTCATCTTGCTGTCGATAATTCATCAAGAAATGGAGTTTGAAGCCAAGTGATCTGACCCGAGCATCATCCTGCCATGTGAGTGGTCAGGACAATTTGAAACAGATTAGACCAGTGTTGTTGTAGAAATCCTTCTTGAACATGTTGCTGGTACTCACACACTCAGTTGTCTGTATCCAGTCGGTAACGTGATGTATCATCAGAGAAGGGGTTGTGATGTCCCAATCTGTTGAAAGTATAACTGCAAAACAATGATTAGTGTGGTTCAACAGTCCATCAGACTATCATCCACTGGGTATTGTTCCGTCAACTCCCAACAATGAAGACAATAGATCGGTCCTGAAAACTTGTGGATCTCAAAAGTCCCATCACCAAAGTGAAGCGTACACCCTATTTAGACAAGTTTCCGTAAAAGTCTGTCAAATTTCCTTTTCCATCCAGAACTGGCTTGGTTGATGTTTGGTTCTTTGTGCTATATAGATGCCCGATAGCAACTAGCAGTGGAATAGGATTGTCAGACTTGACTTTGCTCAGCCAAATCAGAAATGGTTAGATCTATTCTATTCAACCATTAAATTGTTAGACCTTACATCAAACAAAACAATTTCCAAATAAACCAATTAAAAACAAATCCTGTGAATGGAAAATGTAAAACATAACAGATGCCAATGCTCCGTTATAACTATGGAAACAGGAAAATCGCAATTTTTCATGTAACTCTTTTTAAGAACCAATTCAATTTGCTTTGAGCTCTAAGCTCAACTCTGCCCAATCATAATCAATTATCATATCATACATCCCCCCTGCCTTCACTTCATTAAGTCAATGGAAAGTGACACCATGAGTGAATGCAGAACAATGACAAATACGGCAAATACAGGAGGCGCCATCCTGAACTCGCACTGGCCATCATTACAGGACAGACGTGAAAAAGAGAATTGGTAATAGGGATGGATCTGGAATGGAGTTGCATACTGTATATTCATCAAAACAAAGTGAAAATGTTAAAAACACAAACATTTACTAACACAATCACAAACATCAATGTGCAACATGGTCGCTTGTGCGAAAGAATTATAAACCATATAATCTATTAACAAATTTGTCTAACATAGCTAATCAGCTCTTAAATTTGACTTTACCTCAGTACCATCACACAGGCCTCTGAAATTGGTTATCATGCATTCATAATATCCTGCAGTTTCCTAACTAAATTGTTTTTTATTGGTAAATTATAGGAGTGAAAAACTCCAGCCCACATTGCAACGGTTTACCTGCTGCAACCACCAGGGTGATCATGTTAACTTAGCTACAGCACACAAATTTACCATTATTACAGGACAAAGGCCAAACTACCTCATGGTAAACAAAGTGTCTTGATTAACCTCCTAAATTATAGGGAATTCACAAACTTTGATTCATTTTTATTCCAAATAGTAGCGGTCAGCCAAACCCTAAATCACAACTTTTTGACCACGTCTGTGGTTCTATGGATTGTTCTATCAGTATAAATGGGGGATGACTTTAGGTCTCTACCCTCACTTCAGTTGGTTTCAGAACCATACATTTCAACATTAAAGCTATTGAGAGGAAAATATATTTAGCTTTCACTTAACGTGTGATTATCCCAAAACTGAATATACTCATGTTGAGGAAATTACCACAGGTGAGACCAATCTGAAGCCAAATTTCACTCTTAGTAATAGGCTGCTGTGATTTAATGGGAAACAATGGTTGGGGTCATCCAATGGGGTCTGCCCCCCTTCCTGGAGCCCTTATCTTCACCTATTTATGGTGAGCCATTAAAAAGGCCAAATGTTTGTTTAATGTATATGAAATTTAAATTCCCACACATAAAAAATCTGACATGGTCCTCAGACTGTCTGTACCAAGATATGTTATCCTTTCAACTTAGCTGATATCCTTCGCCAACTAAAGATTTTAGATTTAGTGTCCAACCCATCCAATATTGTTGCGGTTTGTAAAAATGTGCTTATTATTATCTATAGAGCAACTCAACAGAGTGGAAATTAAGAGAACTCTTAAGAATGGCGATGTAGAAATCCTATAAATCAATACATGGACTTGCTCCTACTTACCTTGCTGAAATGATCCAGCCATACATACCTACACGTAACCTTAGATCGCAAGATGCAGGCCTTTTAATTGTACCTAGAATTTCTAAACAAGCAGCCGGAGGCAGGGCCTTCTCTCATAGAGCTCCTCTACTGTGGAATGATTTGCCAATTAAGGTTAGAAATGCAAACTCAGTGCAAACTTTCAAGTATCTACTAAAGACTCATCTCTACAGCATGGTCTATGACTAAGTGTAGTCTGGCCCAGGGGCATGAAGGTGACCAGAAAGGCTTAAAACTGTCCACCCTTACTGTTTTGCCAGGTGGGCTCTCATCGCCACTGGGATGCCCTCCCTCCAATGCCATTCGGGGGCGGAGTCACTGGCTTGTTGTCTCTCTGTTGCGCACTTGTGCAAATGGCCTGTACTCTGCTGGCAATACTTGGCCCTCATTCAGGGTGGTTGCGGTTGGTGGGTGTCCCTTTGGTTGATGCTTGGCAATGTGGGTGGATTGATTTCCTGCCTGTTGGGCCCTGTCCGGGGCCTCCCGGACCCCCCTGTCTCAGCCCCAAGGTCTTACGCTGCTATATTATTGTGCTGGGGGAGTAGGGTCAGTTCTCCTTCTCCACTATAAATCCTTGTAGATCTAAGGAATGCATTTTCTAAATTTTCCCTGTCTCCTGCCATTTTAAACTTAGGAGGACATGAGGTCCTGGCTCACACCTGAGGAGTACCAGGCTTGAAAGACCCGTTGCTGTCCCGGTCCAAAGTCCTCCTGGTTGTGTTGCAGATCATGACGATACCAGACGATTTCAGCTGCCACTGTGCTGACACCTCCCCCTCCCCATGTTGTCCCTGTCCTTGTCCATCTGGTCATACTTCCGACCTGGACTAAGTTTAAACAGACTCTGGACTCAGCCCACATGCATTTATTAATTATTATAATTTGTACTCTTAATATGTTCACCCGGCACAGCCAGAAGAGGACTGGTCACCCCTCTGAGCCTGGGTCTTTTCTAGGTTTCTTCCTAAATTTCGGCCTTCTTAGGGAGATTTTCCTAGCCACTGAAATTTAACACTACTGTTGTTTGCTCCTTGGGGTTTTAAGGCCAGGTGTTTTGTAAAAGCACTTTGTGACAACTGCTGATGTAAAAAGGGCTTTATAAATAAATCTGATTTGATTTGAATTTGATTTAGACAGAAAACAGATGTACAGTGAGGGAAAAAATGATTTGATCCCCTGCTGATTTTGTACGTTTGCCCATTGACAGAGAAATTATCAGTCTATAATTTTAATGGTAGGTTTATTTGAAAAGTGAGAGACAGAATAACAACAAAAAAATCCAGAAAAACGCATGTCAAAAATGTTATTGAATCGCTTTGGTTGTTTTACCCTCTACATAGGCTATGACTATTTTGGATTCATATTCAGTCCTCATGGGACACAACGTGCCTCCTTAACGTTAAAGACTATTACCATGTGGATTCTTCATTCTACCACTTATACAATATATAAGGAGAGAGAAAACACAATATTTTAACCTTTTGTAAGACAACCATGAGACTATTTTACCAGATTAGAAAATCATTGCACCAATTTCTAACTCATCACTAGGTTTCAGATGTACCCATGTGTCCTAGCGAACAGCTTAGCACGCAACAGATGGTTACCATGCAGTGGGCCTTGGTTAAGGCCTACCCACATTGTTGTGAGACCCCCCTTGAGGCCTTACAGTTTTAAACATTATCATCAACGCAATAAATACGTTTGACTCAAAATTACATAGTGAACATGACAAAGCACAACAAAACAGGCTATTTCTTGAATACCTATTAAAACAGGTTCAAGCACGACAGAACAAAACAGGCTATTTTGAATGCCTGCTAAAACATGCTATATACCATCCAAGGGCTTTTCAAACTACATGTAATATCCAATTAAATACTTTTTAATTGAACATTAATTAAAAAGTATTCGTTGGGTTGGCATGGCAGGGAAATATTTGCTCCTATTGATAATGTGTGGTGTTTAGTAGCACAGCCAATATTAAATGCTACAACCCCAGTTGGAGATGTTAACAAAACTGTAATGTCATCAGGGCTGTCAGGAATTTAAGACAAAATGCGGCTGGATTTATAATGTATGGCTTTGATCAAATTACTTTTTCCTGTACCTGTTCCACCCATGATGAAGGCTTTGAAGGGTTCAGGATTTCTTCAGTTTTTTTCAGTAGGCACAATTTTCTAACTTTATAAAATATTGTGGATTGTTCATTGTTGTTAGAAATCAGCCGTTTCATATAGTGGTTGAAATAATGATTGCATACCCGGTTGTCAAGGGAGAGAGTAATTCAATTATTTATTGCAGCATTTTATAGTCTATTGTTCATGATGTTACAGATATTCTAATGTTATAAATATTCTAATGTTTCAAACGATGGTGGTTTTAACAGACTTGATAATATAGAAGAAATAGCTGCAGTATACTATCACTTATCACTGCTGATTCTGTGTGTGTTCTTTTGATTAAGATCCCCATTTTGTTTCTAAGTTTGACAATTTTAGGTTGATTGGTAACTTGTGATTTTGATGAAACTCTGAAATCAGAGCAGAACTGTCCAAGGCACGTGTTGAAATTGTTCAATCTGTGGTCTATTTTTATAGTGATCTACAAGACTGGTCATCCAAATGTTTGCAAGTTGTGAGCTATTGTCTGTTGGTAGGTTTTTAAGTACATTTAAAGGCAATGACATTTTCATTGGGTGTTCTCCAGTGGGAATAAACTGGATTAAGCGAGAGCTTTCTTTTAAAGCTGAAGTACATAACTTTCAAGAACAGGAAGTATATCCACATCATTTTCCCAGAAATCTTGCCTGTCGCTGCTGGTGTGACGTGAGTTTACCCACACAAAGTCCCACACATTATCTGTTCATTTTATTCAGCTCATCTCAGAATGTGCTTTCATCCGATCAGGTGAGTTGACATGCCATTCTATTAATTATATACTAAACTTTATTAAACTAAATGTATCTGTATCTGTAGCATAAATACGGAAACATGAGAATAGCTACCTACTAGTCTAAACACGCCCTGAAAATGTTTTCCGATTACAGTACTACTACCCGGGCTGGTAAACAAAGCAAACAGCATGTACAGATGGCTACATAATTACCTTTGCAGCTCACGTCTTTATCCACAGAACGTTATCGAGTTAACCAAATTGGCCAGATGTTTTTGCCAGATAATTAGTTATTACCAATTACTAACAACAGTATGAGGTTATTCAAGGCAGCTAACATTGTCCTTGCTGGCAAGCTGAAGTTATTAGAAGCTGGTAGTAGGAGCAAAAATTGTGAACAATGTCTGCTGGTTAGATGTACAGTCAAAAACAATAGCCAACAATGTCTGCTCTGTCTGTATAGCTAGTCACATTAACACATATAAGGCAATTACTAACAGTGTGCGGTTTGCTAGGTAGCTAGCGTTTTAGCTGACTTTACTTGTTTAAGAGAAGAATTGCCACATCAGCATCACAGTGTAATTAATTTTTCTCCTTGAGTTCCATCCATTGTGTATAGTCAGCTGCACCAATGTTCACTCGTGTTTTCGAACGGCCTCTCTTTTAGCAGATTTGTTTTCTTTTGATGTAAACCATATTTTCTTATGTACTGTTACATTCTGAACTTCTATTTTTTATAAAACTGGCTAGTGTCTACGTGAACCACAAAATTAGAGTAATCACTTATTTTATTTAGCCTCAGCTCTTTGTTTGATACGTCAAATGCTTCACTTCCTGTGCACAGGAAATTTTTTCCCACCACTGTGTGAGCCGACCACTTTTTTCCTTAGCAGTACACCGTATAGAGGGCTGAGGTGTTGAGGGTCCAAGAGAGGTCCTCAGAGATGTGGACACCCAGGAATTTCAAGCTGGACACACTCCACCTCAGTTCCATTGATGAGAACTGGGTCGTGACTGCAGCCTTTAGACTTCCTGTAATCCACAATGAGCTCCTTGGTTTTCTTTGCGTTGAGGGTCAGGTTGTTGTCAGCGCACCACACCGCCAGGTGCTAGACCTCCTCCATGTAGGCTGACTCATCATTGTCATTGATCAGGCCCACCATTGTGCTGTCGTCTGCGAAATTGACGATGATGTTGGAGCTGTGTACAGGAACACAGTTGTGGGTGAAGAGGGAGTACAGGAGGGGGCTCAGCACACAGCCTTGTGGAACACCAGTGTTCAGGATCAGGGTGTAGGAGGTGAAGTTGTCTAACCTGAAATACTGGAGTCTGTTAGTTAGGAACTCCAGAGTCCAGTTGCAGAAAGAGGGGCTGATCCCCAGGTCATGGTTTGTTGACCAGCCTACAAGGGATGACCGTGTTGAACGCTGAGCTGTAGTCTGTGAATAGCATTCTCACATAGGTGTTCATTTTGTCCAGGTGGGTCAGGGCAGTGTGTAAAGCTGTGGAGTTGGCGTCCTCTGTAGACCTGTTCAACCAGTACGCAAACTGGTAGGGATCCAGTGTTGGGGGGGAGGCATACAGTATAGGCTACACCAGAGACATTGCTATGATCACAATACATTCGAGGCTTAGCCCAGGTGAGACATTTTTCATCGAAGTCCCTATGGCGCTGCCTCGTGTTGAAATAAGTTGGTTGTGATGCCACGAGTTGTTCTAACCATTGTCTTACGAGTTTTTAATATTTGGCCTACAAAGTTTGTGACATCTGTCAGAAACTAATGTAGTTTGTGACTACATTCGAGGTTTCTGACTGGTTTTAGAATTTGCTGTTCAGAGTGCCTGCACAGCTAGTATCGTCCCGACCCGCAGGTGTTAGTTATAGAGGTCCAACCTTTATACTAATAATCTGAATTATTATTTTGAAGGATGAAAACGGATTCTAAAATCAACTCCTAATAAATTGTATACAAATATGAATATGATTATAGCAAAGATGGCACACCAGTAAAAATAAATATTTTGATTGAGCGTATAAATAAAATAAAAAGCCAAAATCGCAGCTTTCTGCGGTTTAAAAATCGCACATGTTCAAAATGCAATTTCAAATTATTAGATTATGTAGGCTATACAATTTATTAGGAGTTGATTTCAGAATCCGTTTGTCTACTTAAAAATAATAATTCAGATTATTAGTATAAAGGTTGGAGTCTGGCAAGCGAACGGCACGATCACATCAAACAACACATATCTACAAGCGCTCATACCGCACATCTTCCCCTACCTTTTGCTATTTTAAGACAATAAACGTTTACAATTCAAAAGTCCAGTTGTATGTCTCAATTTGGTCAATCAAACTATACAAACATTGTTCTGATCATGCCTCTCACTCATCCCAATTTATTAAAAGTTAGTTCAAGTGAGTTTTCTTAAAACATCCCAATTCCGTGATGGCTAATGAAAGTAATAGTCACAACCCAATAAAGTAACAACACGCGTGAATCTGGGAAATGATATTAGCTGTGTAGGCACTTTAAACAGCAAATTAACCAGTCCGAAACACGAAGATGCGGCGTAGAGTGCATTGCAGGTCTTGCTGTTAAGGAGAGGAAGAGGATCGATTAAGAAAATGAACCCAGAGGACAATGAGATAAAGATTAGGGATGATTTGGTGCCGAAAAATAAATCATCTTCTGTTGTTTGGGAATATTTCGGGATCAAGAGAGATATCACAATGTAATGTAGGCCTAATATTAAAAACCAGTAAGATGGTGGTTAGAACAACACACGGCATCACAACAAATCCATGAAAAATGCGTGGCAAAGTAGTCTCACCTCGGGGGGCAGGTTGGGCGGGTGCTAAGCCCCGAATGTATTGTGATCCTAGCAACGCCTCTGGTCAAGGATATCATTTTTACTTTGTTTTACTAATAATGAATTACTGTGATACCTTACTGTGTTACTATAATATTTGATGAATTACATTGGAAGCTGGATCATCTACATGGTTCGATAAAATAATTGGCAACATTTCTTATTCAGACAGATTATGTTTCATATTTTGTTTATCTCCTAATAAAAAAGGAATTTCATGAATAAGATTGCAATACTAACTTTAGAGGTAAAACTGATTTTGTCCCGCTGCATGTGATCAAAACTGATCACCTATGTGATCGAGATTACACTTGATTCTCATTGTTAAGTTAATTTGCATTCAACCGCAGCTAGCATGATCCATTAAAAAAAAAAGTTTTTGCGGAACTTGATAAACTTACAAGAAGCTCCTAGATAGCTCCTAGATATGCATGCTTTATCCCCCACAATTTTTGTATGTAAAAACAATGAATGGAAAAGCAAATTTAAAGCCATTTGTTCCCAAATTTCTGCCAGACGCACTATCCGCCATTTTTCTCCTTATTCTCCTTCTGTCACCAGGTGGCGTATAAAAGTGGCTTATTTGCCACCAGATGCCACCAGATGGCGCAATATTGATTAGTCTGAGTGTGTGCGCGTGTGTGTGCATGTCGGTTTACGCTAGCCGGCAAATGCAGGTGGTGTTGTGGAAAATTTTTCCCTTTTTCCCACAAACATGTTGAAACAACTAAGGAGTCTATGAATTCAATAGTAGACTTTATTAAGGTAACAAAGCCGTGCTGGTCTGCAGGGCAACAAACCCATGTTGGTCTGCAGAACAACAGACTTCCAAACCTCGGAAACCTATTTTTTTATACAGTATGGTTATACAATGATATTAGGTCCTCCCATTATGCTAATTTCTGGACGTATCCTTCCCGAATCTCCCACCATTTTTTCACAACCCTCTGGGATCTGTCCCACACTGTTAGGAAATATTGGTGGCGTGATGGTGGCGTGATTTCTCTCATTCTCCCCAGATTTTCCCAAGAGAATCAAGGACAAGCCACAGGTCTTTCTGTCCTCAATATGAGATAACAACAACCACTCATTCTACTGACCATGGGAACAGTAGTGGAGCCAGAGCAAGAGTACAGATAAGAAGATGCTCCCACTGTCCTTGACGCACACACCAAAATCCAAACCGTGTACCTTATTGTTCATCAGTCTCTTTTTCTCAGCAATCAAATGTGAAAGAATCAAAGACAGACTGATTAGAAAAACAATATTATGAGGCTTTAAACACCCAATTAACATGTAAGTGATTAATTGTTGTCCACTCTTCATTAGGTTAATGTAAAATAACATGATTTTATGAAAAATCTCCTATAGTGGTATCACGTGTCATGCAGATGAAAATATCAAAGGCCAAAATGTCAGGTGGGAAATATGCCAAATAAATAAATACATTGATTAAAAGCATATTCAGATATTAAATAGCCTAATGCTGTTTGACCTATAGAATATGTTGCCGAGAAAACAGTGAGCCTCCGCTCGTTCTTACATTAAGACATTACTGAGTGTTTGGTCGTGTGACTAAGCAAAATGGGGTTTCAACGTTTATGCAATGAGACAACATACAGCTCCGGAAAAAATTAAGAGACCACTGCACCTTTTTCTTTCCTTTCCAAAAAAGTTGAAAAGGAAAGTTTTAAATGAGGAACAGAAGCGTTCAATTTGCAGTGGTCTCTTAATTTTAGCCCTTCTGTTCCTCACCCAAAACCTTCCTTTTAGACTTTTTTGGAAAGGAAAGAAAAAGGTGCAGTGGTCTCTCAATTTTTTCCGGAGCTGTATTTTTATATCCATATATTTTAATGGACATTCTCTAATTAGGAAATATGGCCTTGCAAATGCATTTTAGATGTCCTAAAAGTAATATGTTTACACAATCATGTAATAAGAGCATATAGACATAGGCCTAAAAAACTATGTCTAAGTGAAATAAATGTTATGGGTAACCTTAAAATTTTTTCAAATATGGCGGTAACAAGATCGATTGATTAAATCCATTTGCAATCCTTTGGTAAACGAATACAGCTTGTGACATCAGATGTAATAATATAGATTTTTTGAGTAACTAAGGTACATTTCATTAAATAATAGAGTAAAAAAAACTGATATTAATCTATTAAAATATATTGATGTATTTTTATATTTGTTATTGCAGATTAAATATCTGTGAGGGGAGAAATTATGGTTCTATACAAATAACCACTGATGGATATTGCGGGATGTATCAAAATGTTGTTCATAGATATTCTTGAAAATTTGAAACACATCAGTCTCTCAGCATTTTTACTGTTAAAATAACTAAATTAAATAAACTACATAAAAAAATAGGAACTTCAGAACAGTTTTGGATTACTGAGTAAAGATGCATGTTGTAGTTAATCCTGACATCCATAGACACCAAACACCCCCCCACACACCAAACACAACATATTCTTATAACACTTATATCTTCTATTGTTTATTTGTCACTTAATTGTTACTGTATTTTGCAGTTCTGCAGTTTTGTACTTGCCAGTTTTTGTCCTCGGATGTTTATTGTTCCGCAACATCAGACCAAAGTGAATTCCTTGTGAAAACCTACTTGGCAATAAATCTGTTTTTGATTCATTGTGCTATTTGGCTTGAAGTGATATAAGAGATTTTTTTCATTATTAGAAGAAACAGTATAACAAACAAACTTGTTTCCCTCAAAAAAGTCCTCACACTGATTCATTTTCTAGAGAATAACCGCACTATTTGTTTTAAGTTAAACAAAATTAATTTTGATGTATTTTTAAAAGTATTGATAGGCCATTTCATCTGTTTATTTTTAAAACTAACACATATAGAATTTGGGTTAGGGTCAAATTTCATAATAACTAATATTCTTTACAGACAATGTGAAGAGGCCATCGAGGCACACATTAGGCAAACAAACGGATTGTATTGCCAGCAACTGTCCATAACCCCCACCCCTACTAATTACCGTGCCACAAAAATAACTCAGTCCACACTGAATGCAGACTTTTGGTACGTTTCAAGTAAAACCGGTAAACAATCCCAACCCCCAAATACCACGGTCCATTGTAAGCAGTATAGGTTTACAAGAAATACACCAGAGGTTTAATTTAAAGCTTTTAATTCCTCATCTGTCAGTTAAAACCATTCTGCACTATTTCACTTGGCTTCAGCAAGAGTGTGGGTTCGAAACTTTTGCAACATTTCTATGTCAATCAAACCCAGGAAAGTGCTCAAAGGACTTTGAATATTTTTCCTTGCCCATGGAGTGGGCCCGGGGATTTCTATAATGATATTGCATTGTTGAATTTTCACCCGTGGGTTCCCAGCAATTTGTTGAACCCATACTGTGCCATGTCTAGTGGGTTCTGGCAATGAGTCACAAGTAGACTCGATTTCAGATTCAATTTGAATGTCACCTCCGCCCTCGTCCTCATTCTCCCCCTCCATATCCACACATGGTTCGCCCACCGATTCCAATTCGTCAATATTTTGTAGAATGTCTACAACTTGCTGAGCCACATATTGTACCCTTCGGGACATTGTTAGGAAATACAACCAAACTGTGCAACTGTTCTTACTGTGTAGCCGCCCGTCTACACAGTGAACTCCAGCAACACACTAACTACTTTATTGCACTAAACGCTAAAGAAATTTTCCTGTGAATACAATTTTCATAATAGCTCCATCCATTCAGTTGATCGATATAATTGTCAATTTCTCTCCGTGGTTGTCCATCCTCACACCTGGTTTGTCTGAGCAGATGGGGCGACCCCCACAGCACATGACCGTTCCTTTCAGGATGCAAATAGGCCCATTGGTGTGAGATTAGGATGTAACCCTAACCCTACCCACTGAGTTGAGACACCAGACAACACAGCACCTTCACAAAAAACATCTTTCATTACACTACAATATTTCTCATGTTATGGTTAATGGAGATGCAAACATAGACCAGTTTCTAGCTATAACAGAATGTCTTGTATAATCCAATTTATCGATCTTAGCTGATAAAACCATAGAACTGATTGTGCAAGTGGTGAAAAACCCACAAGGTGGTAGCAAGATGAAGGTTCAAAGTTTGATGAAATCTGAAATAATAAACAGCAAAAGGCCCCATCTTATTATCCCTCAGAATTCAAACAACAATTTGTTTTGCCATAAGCTTGGCACATTTGCTAATCAAGCTGTCGCCTTCTCTGATATAATCAAATTTGAAAACTTACTAGGCATCAAAATTGTGATCCTGTATCATAGTAGGCATGATTCAGACATCTTGAAATTCCAGAACACACCTACCCCTCATCCACAAATGCTGTATTTGTTTGTACAAAACAATCATTATTATGGTATTACCAACATTAAGGGTTTCATGAGTACACCCTACATGTGTACGGCCTGTCACCTAGGCTATACCAGACTTGGGGGAAATTCATGTTTATACAACTGTTCCATATGCGTTGATGCAGACTGCCCATATCAGCCTGAGCAACTCACAGTGTCATGATTGTAACCATACATGCCGCTCAGCTTACTGCTACGAAAAACATAAGCTTGCCTCATGACATCCAGTGGCAGCTAATTATGCCAGCTGGTATGAAATCAACAAGAAATGCCCATTATGTCATGCCAATTATAACCTAAAAATTAATAATCCCAAACCACACAAATGTGCCATAAAGCGTTGCCCAATATGTAAAGGGCTTTTAGATGACACCGGCCTATTTGAGAAGCCCCATGTTTGTTTTATTCAATCATTGTTAGAAGAGAAGCCATCAGAAAAAAATGTTTCAATGACATTGACAATAGACAAAATGACCCTTCAGGCTTACACCTGCCGGTATATGTGTTTAGCATGACCTTCAAGGGCAAAAAATGATTGACTAAGGCAGTGGTTCCCAACTACGGTCCTCAATTACCCCCAACAGTACACATTTTCATTGTAGCCCCAGCCAAGCACAGCCGATTCAACTTGTCAACTAATTATCATTGAGTTGAATCGGGTGTGCTTGTTCAGGGCTACAACAAAATGTGTGCTGTTGGGGGACCGGAGTTGGGAACCACTGGACTAATGGACCCGATTGTGCCTCACTTTTTTTTTTTTAACAATATTTATTAGTTTGCAGTTTGCAGATCACAACAAAGTATACAGTGAATACCAATTATAGTAAAATAGAGTACAACATTTTTTACCCTGTATTCCCTCTCTTTGTCCCTTCCCTCTCAACAGACATAAAAAGTATATTTAAAGACCAATAGGGAGATTTTTTTTTTTTATTTAATAAATACAAAATATATATATAAAAAAAAACATTTAAATAAATGGTGAGGAAGACGAAAAAGGAACCTTGAAATCAAAAACACAAATAAGGTGAAGGGTGTTTCTCAAATCCTAATGCTACCCTACTCCCTCAAGGCTTGTTCCTGCTGAAGCAGGTTACCAACCTCAACATTGTGTTTTAAGAACTAAATTAAAGGTCTCCAAACATTATCAAAAACATTTTGTTTATGTCTACCAGTATACGTTATCTTTTCCATTGACACATTTGACGCCATTTCTTTAATCCACATTCCGATTCTCGGCCCACTGACACTTTTCCAATTAAGAGCAATTATACGTTTAGCTTATAATATACACGTCTATGAATCCAGACTCTTTGCATTGTAACTGAGGTCTGACAGGGTATATACCCTGAATAAAAAGTTTAGGATCCAGTGGTAATTTCTTTGATAAAATTTGATCAATCATATTAATAATATCTTGCCAAAAGGATTTCACTTTCACACAATCCCACGCACAGTGGAATAGTGTCTTGCAGCGTTACACTTTATACAGGTGTCAGGGATGTTATCATTAAACTTATGCAATTTAACAGGAGTTATGTATGGCATCAACCATTTATACTGAGTAAGTTTCAAGATACTATTGACCTGTGAGTCTGCGTCTGAGCCTTCTTACATGCCTCATTCCATTCTTCTAAAAATATTTCGTCATTTACATCTTCCTTCCATAATCTCAGTTTTGATTCTGAGGATTCGCCAGACCCGGACACAAACAGGTCATATAAAGATGAAATTAAACCTTTATCATAACAATGTCCAATGATTGCCACCTCTAATGGGGAAATTACAGGTATATCTAATGAATGGTTTTGAGATGAGGATATAAAGCTTCTAAATTGGAGATATCAAAAAAAAGTCTTTGGAATATTGTATTTGGGTGATATTTCTGCAAAGGACATACTTCATCTTCACTGTACATATCTTGCATTTTCCTTAATCCTTTTTCAGCCCATATCCGAAATCCTGGTTTAAAGTTGACATTACCCCAAATAGGACTGAAACGTGACCAGGAAGAGATTATATTAAAATATTTACAAGTATCAAACCAAACATTAATCTTATTCATTACAATAGGGTTGCCTGTATGTTTTCTCAGGTATTTGTGTTCTGCTGAATACAGATATAAGTGCAATGGTAAACTTGGGTTAACAGAACAAGATTCCAAATCCATCCAAGCAGGAGGGCTTTCAGATGAGAAATAAAACATGATGGACTGCAGTTGAGCTGCCCAGTAAAACCATTGGATGTTTGGACATTTGAGACCTCCTCGATCATATGGTATATATAATAGACATAGTCTGGGATGTCTACAGGTGCTGGTCATATAATTAGAATATCATCAAAAAGTTGATTTATTTCAGTAATTCCATTCAAAAAGTGAAACTTGTATAATGTATACATTCATTTCACACAGACTGATATATTTCAAGTGTTTATTCCTTTTAATTTTGATGATTATAACTGACAACTAATGAAAACCCCAAATTCAGTATCTCAGAAAATTTGAATATTGTGAAAAGGTTCAATATTGAAGACACCTGGTTCCACACTCTAATCAGCTAATTAACTCAAAACACCTGCAAAGGCCTTTAAATGGTCTCTCAGTCTAGCTCTGTAGGCAATACAATCATGGGGAAGACTGCTGACTTGACAGCTGTCCAAAAGACGACTATTGACACCTTGCACAATGAGGGCAAGACACAAAAGATCATTGCTAAAGAGGCTGGCTGTTCACAGAGCTCTGTGTCCAAGCACATTAATAGAGAGGCGAAGGGAAGGAAAAGATGTGGTAGAAAAAAGTGTACAAGCAATAGGGATAACCGCACCTTGGAGAGGATTGTGAAACAAAACTCATTCAAAAATGTGGGGGAGATTCACAAAGAGTGGACTGCAGCTGGAGTCAGTGCTTCAAGAACCACCACGCACAGACGTATGCAAGACATGGGTTTCAGCTGTCGCATTCCTTGTGTCAAGCCACTCTTGAACAAGACACAGCGTCAGAAGCGTCTCGCCTGGGCTAAAGAAAAAAAGGACTGGACTGCTGCTGAGTG
>JACXGI010011556.1:0-24721 GCA_016801175.1 Esox masquinongy | reverse complement strand
TTAACTAAATGCATGTCTTGATTTCCCTTAGTTATTGTGTAATTTATTTTAAAATTATGTTTTTAATAGAGTAGTCCATCAGATGAGCTAGCTTGCACTGCATCTCTGTCTGAATATTCCCTGATTTTTAGTCTGATTGGTCGAGTAGAACTATAGTTTCCTCGCATACATTTTCAACCGCCATTTTTAAATGTCTGCAGCCGACCTCAGCGTAGTAAAGGAGTTAATTGTGCTTACAAACAGTAACTTTTTATGGGGAAGAAATCGAACGACAGATGGACTGACGACAAAGTCCAGGTCTTACTGTGTTTATGCTGAGGACCAAATATATGGAGGACCAAAGGGGTCAAAATGAAATAATTAAATATGTAAATAATTAATTTAATAAATCTATTTCAGTGGCACATTAAAAGGAAATCTTTTTATAAGGCCCATATTTAAAATAGTGGTATTATATTTCATAATAATACATTGTATTTCCTAAGCTTTTTATTTTCATCATAACATGTATTTTTTGAAATCATGGCCTTTTTCATAAAAGCATGACCCATTTCATTATTTAATGGTGTATTTAATGGTGTATTTAATGGCGTATTTTAACATTTAATGGCTCCTTTTTCAACATTTAATGCCATATTTCAACATTTAATGACCTTTTTCACCATTTAATGCCATATTTCAACATTTAATTACCTTTTTCAACATTTAATGCTCCATTTCAAAGTGTATTTCATGATCACAAGGGATGTGTCAATCAATGCAAGTGGGTGGTCTTTAGCCGCTGATAGGCTCTTCCAGCGACACTAGCTTCTCCAACAGTTGCTCGTTTGTGGGTGTTCAAACAGGATTTTGCAGCATTAGCGGTTGTACTGAGTTGTAGCAATTTATCAAGTTTGTATGAAGACATTTCTGGCAAAATCACTATTATGTACATATTTGACAATAGAAATGCTAAAGCAAGCGCAAATGCTGGTTGTCACTGCCAGTGCGGTCGTTAGGCCTGGGCTTTCGTGGCTAATGAGCCCAGGGTTTTTTTTTGGAATAGCCCCGGATCTTTTGACCCAATTCCGAAAATAAAATGACAGTGTCTGCTTGTTTTTGAGCTGACATTAAGGCAGATGGAATGGGTCTAAGAAATGTTCTGTAAGAGAGCAGACGTTTTCATAGGGCACACTTTGGTTCAATTTCGGAGGGTTGTTACTTGCTAAACAGTATCGCACTTGTTTCAGCAACGAAGCACACCTGTTTTGGCAGTGTGACTTGCGAAGGAAGCAAATCGATGTTGCGTGTAGCAGAGAATAACAATAAAAATATTATATCCAGTGCTTTAGTTCGCTTAATATTCGCTACACTAACGTGTAGTGCTAACACAAGCAGGAGCAAAAGACAGACTCATCCAGAATTCCACATGGTTCCCACAATACTGTCTAATGTCGTTATGTGTCCTGGGGGCATTCACGTTGGTTAATAGGGATGTCACTATTCGTAGTTATTCATTGCTCACCCATTGAAATAAACCTAACTTTCCCGACACAGTTTTGAACAGGTGTTGCCAGGTAGACAACACTGTTTATACATTTGCTCGCTATCAAATGAATCAGGTGCAACTAATGCAGGAAAATCCTGTTTGAATTCCCACAAATGAGCAACTGTTGGCGAAGCTAGTGTCGCTGGATGAGCCAATCAGCATCTATAGACCACCCACTTGCATTGATTGACATATCCCTTGGGATCATGAAATACGCAATGAAATACAGCATTAAATGTTGAAATATGTCAATAAATCTTGAAATGTGCCATTACATTCTGAAATACACCAGGAAATTATGAAAAAGGTCACAATATTATGAAAAAGGCCGTGATATTATGAAATACTTGTCAATAATGAAAAAAAGATTGGGAAATACAATGTATTATAATGAAATATCATACCATTATTTTTAAAAGGGGCATTATGAAAAAGATGTCATTAATGTGCCACTTAAAATTATATATATATTTAATTATTTCATTTTGACCCCTTTGGTCCTCCAAGCAAATACAGCGGGAATTGGAAACGGCAATCCGTAATAATAAGGTGTTCGCAAAAATACCCTGCGAGTTAAATGAGCTGAACATTTTTCACACCGGGAAACAGTGCCGGGCGAAGCTTAAAAAATGAAAACAATATTACAAGAAAATCGAGGATCACAATAACAGAAGCGGCTCTGACCGGCGGAGCAAGTGGTTTGACTGTCTAGTTGAGTTGCTGAGTCACAGGCCGGCCTTCTCTAGCGCTGCGGCAACGATTGACTTGGCTGCTGCGTTGTTGGAAGCCATGGTGGAAGACACAGAAACTGGATAACCAGTCGGTTTAAGGTAAATCACATGATGTTTCACATGATGCATATTAAAAGCTATAACGTTATGTTTTGGAAAAGTCATATTTGATTTCTATACTAGTCATGCTATTGTTAGTTCCTCTAGACAAAAACCAACGATAGCTACAGGTACATCACGTTAGCCTAGCTAATGTCCCCCTATTATCGGCCACCCCCTATTTTTTTATGGTGATGTATGGAGGTAAATACTTTAAAAATGTAATACGGAAATTTCGGAAATTTATGGAAATTTAAGTTGCAAATCGTGAAATGCAAATCGTGAAATTTGACTTGCGCAACAGACCAGACATCATAATTCAGGGTATTATCAGTGATCTGTCTTTTTTCATTCTTCACCAGAATGCATGAAAGGTAGCTAAAACTTTCTAGTAAACACGTAAGTGAAACTGTGATCAGGCATTTGTAACACAAATAGAGGAAATTATCGGTGGCCAATAATAGGGGTCGTATTTTTTAGCCAGGTTGCTAACCAACTAGCTGAAAATTGTAATATTTCCACTGAAATTTCAGAAATTATACAAATGTTAGTCATTAATTATGTCTCTAATAATCACTAAACATTGACAACTTGATCAAATGATTACTCGGTATAAGATATTTTTCAAAACTGCTGTTGGCTATGCTGACTGGGCTTGTGTATTATTAATTTATTGTGGTGTGTTTGTTATTTTTCTTCCTAGGAAAGAGGAAAAGAGACAGACTTCCTTGACACGCTGAGGGACATGGATGACGCTAATCGGGCCGTCCTGCAGCGAGGACAGGAGCAGCAGGACCAGTATTTGCAGCTGCTATACTGAGGAAAAAGTCAGGCTGAGGAGAGCTGCGTAAAGAGCAATAAGGAGATGAGAGTTGGCATTCCTCGAGTCTCAGGCGGAAGAAACCGTGTTATGTACATTGACCATGTAGTTATGTATATTATTGATTTATCTTCTTGCTATATTTTCTGAATTCTCACTACGTAGTTAGTTTACTTTGCCACCTTTCATAAGCATATTACACTCATGTATCTATAATATTCAATAATAATTCTACCGATTGCGGCTAGTTTACACTTATGTTACTGCCATATCTACATTTTCAATAATACTACCAAGATTGCTGCTAGTTTACAGTACTCTTTGTATTTTGCATCTACATTTTTGCAGATAAATAAATAGTGTATCGTGGCTGTTTTTGTAAATCTGAAAACAGAAGAACTCCCACACACTGCCTCACTGCTGAAATATTTATTAAATCTCAACAGATAAAGAACAAAGATGTAAAACCAGGAGTACTGTAGAGGCCGAGGGCCTAGGCACATGTACAGGCCTAATGATGTACTTCAGACCTGTACGTGTGTCTAGCCCATTGGCCTCTACAGTGGATGGCAGTGTCCTGTCAGGCTGGTTTAATGCAGTGACACCCCATTCTTCTCTGTACTCATCACCATTCATTTCAGAGGTTATTCTGAACACAACATGCTATCTCCATGGATTTGACCATGTTGCATTCATTTCGTTTTAACAAGCACCTCCATCTGCCCTTCAGTCTGCCAAAAGTGTTCTCAACGTTTGCCGAAATTGTGTACAGTATCACACCGTAGTAATGCCAAATCCAAATGACAAATACTCCTGTACTCCTGTACTGAGTTGGTCGCAGGTTTCCACAGTGCAATGGCGATCGTTTTTTTGAATGTGTACACAACAGCGGTGTCATGTCTCCCCAGTTATGGTTGCAATCGACGGCACAGGTACAGAAACTTGTCCTTAGACATACGGAAATTCTTCATCCACTGGGCCTCAGTGAAAGTTGGAACCACGGTTTCCCACCACTCCGTCGTTATATTGTGTACCCAGACGGATGGAGAAACACAATGCATTCTGTAGTACTCGCATATCTGAAACACACACAAAAAGGTGCCAATAATAAGTCGATGTAGTTTACAATAACATTATTCCCAATTGTGATTAACTTAAACGTAAATACTAAAAAAATCAAACCATTGTTCTTTGTGCGCGATGGCGTGAATCCATCTGTCGTCTCATAGTCAGTCTCCACAATAACTCGTAAAATCTGTTCACTTTATTTGTATTGCAACTCATCTAGCATTTCGGGCATTTTGAACCCGCTTTGCTGCTATTGCTCGTCTCCTTTCCACCGTTGGCTCAATGACCACATTTGCAAACCAATAAATCGTGATCAACGCAACTTGAATCTCCTCCATGGTTGCTGTGATGTTGCAGTGTCGCATAAATAATTAAGATGCCTGTCTGTCGCTTTGTATAGCGAATGGTGCATACGTCAGGGGACTAATTTACCTAATCTTTGTGGGTCTTTAGACCGTGGTAGAAACGCAACACAACAATGGGCTGAAGGAACCCTTTAGTTCCTTGAATAGCAGTTCCTGGGACTCAAAGTTCTGGTTATTTTTTGGTGGAAACATGGCTTTAGACTATCCTGACTGCTGCTAATTTGTAAAACCACCCATGAAAGGCTGTGAAGTTGACAACATAAACACTACAACTAACCCATATTGCTGTGGAGATTTTCCTTATTAAAACCAGTTGGCCAACATTATTTCCAAATTATCTACATTGTTTTACATCCGAAAAATGTGAACCTATGCAAGCTGTCAACTTCTCTGCTTTCTGAGTTTCCCTGAGCTGTCACACTGACTCTTCATTGTCATCAGTCTGATTTTGATCTGCTGTATGTAATTATAAACCCGGCAAACTATTCAAATAAGTAAACCCCTATATACCTATGATAACAAGAATCGCGGTGGTGTCAACACGTACACAGTCATGGATAATTGCACTATCAAGTAGCTGATGAGTAATGTCGCTCATCAAAAATACTAATCAAGAAGACCATAATATACGATGGGTCAGTACTATACTAAGAGCAATAGGAAATAAGCATATTGGAGAGTTTGCAGTTCAAGTGTGTAGGCCAACTGGCAAAATCAGTAATGAACAGCCCTGTTGCTTGCACTTAACTCTTGAGATGGTAAAAAAAAAGTGAAACTATTGAAGAAAGGTTTTGCCATTTAGATTAACCTATCTTTATTTGGGATGGCTGATGCTATTTGGCTAGCTAATGTAGTGTGTGCGTGTGTGCGCGCCTACAAATTACAAGTATGTAACTTCGTAATTTATTTGAGGTTTCAATGACTATGTACTGTGTGCAGATAGGACTGTGTTCCAGTATGTGCCCAATTTGTCTTGTTTCACCTCTTTGTTCATTTTGAAATGATCTGACTGCCTTCCAGATGGAGCAAGATATTCAAATCTCGTCTGGTGCAAACGATTGTATTATATGGAAACACTTTCTTCATGGTAGCCATTGCCATTCTAGTCTTTTTACTAATTGGTAAGTGGCTAATACACACACTGTCAACTTTTGTTCTCAGGTGTTGATCACTGCTAATTGTGTACACATTTGTGAAGTGGCTGAAACAAATCACGCCCTGCTTTAATCTTTGTTGTTGTTCTATGCTCTTGTCACATTTTATGTAGATGCATTTAGGGAGGTGCGGAAGTATAGTGTGACCGAGACTGTGGACCTGACCAACAACCCAGTGGCTGTGGATCACATTCATATGAAGCTGTTCAGGGCCCAGAGGAATGAGTACATTGCTGGCTTTGCCCTACTTTTGTGTGTGTGAGTATCCCTGCCTGTCCACTCCTGTCTCTCTCTTGCCTGGAACACTCTTCCTTCAGCCTAGAGCAGTGGTTCTTAAAACTCTCCTGACGGTTTCAGAATTTTGTTGCACTCATGAATTAGCTTACCGGAATCAAGCAGCCAAGAGATAATTTGATTCAGGTGTGCTTGCTCAGGAACATATTTAATACATGGAATGGCTGGGATTCCTGCTCTAGGGAGGTTGATATTTCTTCAGACTTTGCACTTACACATCTGTTTTCTTACTACATAATCAGTTATCTGGCTACAGCCATCTTTGCCCTTTGGGTACCAACCGTTTGAGTTACCATATTAAAAAAAAAAAAAAATGAAATCATTCTTTACAGTTTAACACTAGAAACGCCGGAACTGGTCAGTTTGACCCAGAAGTACTAAAAACCCCCCAAAAAACTTTTTGCGGCACTTGATAAACTTACAGGAAGCTCCTTTTAGGAATACTCTTAGATATGCATGCCTCATACCCCAGTATGTTTTTTTATATGTTAAAATAACCACTGGAAAAGCAAAATGAAAGCTATTTTGCCCAAATGTCTGCCATTTCTTTTTTAAAGCTGTAATTCTCCTCTGTCACCAGGTGGCGTAAAAAAATTGCTTGCTTATTTGCCACCAGATTGCGAGAGACATCTTGGATATAATGGAAGAATTACATGCTTCAAGTTTCATATTAACAAACATAGTCTTTATAGACAATGTGAAGAGGTGCTCACGCCACACTTTAGGGAAACAATCGGATTGTACTGCCAGCAATTGGCTGTAACCCCCACCCTTCTACTAATGACCATAGCTCTGTCCACTGTCAATGCCGACTTGTGGTGTGTTTCAAGTAAATCTGGTAAACAATCCAAATACCACGGTCCAGTGTCAATGAGAAGACATTTTTAGTCTTTGGGCTACAATTCTCTTTTTGCATAACTGCAATAATAAGCCCCATGTGTGCGTCACATGAATGAAAGACGTGGTCTGCGTGTTTCATTATCAATGCCCCCATAAAATGCAAAGTGTAATGGCCGTTTGAGTACATTTACCACAAACAAGTCTCTTACATGTTTGGCAGATATCATTAGTTTTGTTCCCTGCACATCTACCAACTTGACAACGTCTCCTCCTTGTTGGTGGGGAAGGAGTGTCTGTCAAAAGTCGCTTATGCGCTGCTGGACCGGTAGCCTTGCCCATTATTTAATTTGCAAATATTTCCTTAGCCAACTCAAGAATGAACCGCCTTCTGGTCACAGTTGTATTCATGGACTGTTTGTACAAAGTATGTGCATTGATGCCAGCCAGGTCTAAGATGTTTTAAAACACTACAACAGGCACATAGTTTAATGTGCGATTTGTCAGTTCCTGCACTTATTTCATTCCAAGTCAAGTGCTACTATAAACACACAATGTAGATCTCTGTGCACACAAACACAATTTTCGTAACAGCATTCATAACATAGTTTTAGTAGACTTTCAGTTGATTAATTTAACTGTCAATTCACCTAATTCAATTCTAATTATTGGTACCATCTTTGCCCCATCGCCATATCCTTACATAATGTAATAATTGGATACTAGAATAAAATCCCATTTTGTTGACGTGGTGGGGTGTGTTATAATTACAATTTATCATAATACCTGGATAGCTTACTTTGGCGCCCCAACTTTCGGCGCTTGCTATTAGGCTTACTGCGATATTAGAAAATATTTTAAGATTAGCTGTACAATTTTTCTTTCAAATCATTTTTTTAGGCCTAATTCTGTTGTTGATAAATACACAATGGTGTGAACATGTTATTTAATCTATATGCTTTTGCAAAGCTATTATTCGCTTCACGATTTTCAACGGTGGTTTTGTCCCTAACCTTACTGTACAAACGTGCACACACACACCCCGCAATTTTTTAAAGTGATTGTTGGTGAAATGTCCTCCTTCCGGCGCTAATAGTGTCATTGGTGTTGGATAGACGCACAAGATGTCATCTACCGATCATTGTGTGTCAGCAACACACTCCCATTCAAAACACGCATGGGTCAAAATGACGGCGCTTCTAGTAGGTGTGAATGGCAAGTGGTAAAAATGTTATAGTATAGCTGGAATTTCCAAAGGCTCATGCCAGGTGAATGAACAAAGATAGAGAATGAATGCTTTCATCTATCATCGACCCAAAAGCCCTCCCTGTTGGTTTGTGCTAATAATCATGAGTTTGTGGTTGTGCATATTTTGTTAAGCTTTTTTAGAGTAGTGATTGAAAGATTTCTTTATTGAAGGGTCTGCTTTCCCATTCACAACTCCCATTTGAAGTGTAAAGCTGGCTTAATATGATGGGACCAGCATGGTCGGATATAGCATATACAGTTGTAATCAAAATTATTCAACCCCCATTTCAAATCAGGTTTATTGTCAAAATTTACAGACTGTCAGCTGTTTGCAATGAACAAATCAAACAAAAGTAATTGAAATAGCTCAACACAACTAATGCTTCAAGTGGTTTCCCCAAATTCAACTGAAAATGCAACTTATGACTTCTCTAGTCTCAAAATTATTCAACCCCTTCATGGCAAGCATCTTTAGTACTTAGTAGAGCACCCTGTTGCTGCTATGATCTGCTGCAAACAAGATGCATAGCCCGACACCAGCTTCTGGCAGCGTTCCTGAGGAATCTTAGGCCATTCCTCATGAGCAATGTGGCCTCCAGTTAAGTAATATTCTTGGGTTTCCGTGCTGCAACCACCTTCTTCAAATCCCACCAAAGATTTCTATGGAGTTCAAGTCACTGTAGAATCTTCCAAGACTTCTGCAACCAAGCCTTGGTGAAATTTGAGGAATGCTTGGGATCTCTGTCCTGTTGGAAGGTCCAATGACGCCCAAGCTTCAGCTTCCTCACAGACAGCATTCCGTTTTCTCCTTGGATTTCCTAATACTTCAATTAATCCATCTTGCCTTCCACACGCTGCAGGTTTCCAGTGCCAGAGGATGCAAAGCTGCCCCAGAGCATCACCGAGCCACCACCATGCTTAACTGTGGGCAGAGTGTTCTTTTCAGCGTATGCTTCATTCTTCTTCCTCCAGACACACCGTTGATCCATCGTTCTGAAAAGTTCCAGTTGTTTAATCGCTCTACAGAACAGAATCCCAAAATGTCTGTGGCATATTTATATGATTTTGAGCAATGCAGCAGACTTTTCTTGTGCTTTTGGGTCAGTAGTGGTGTACATCTTGGAGTTCTGGCATGGAAACCTATGTTTAGTACGTGCCTTACTGTGTTCACTGAAACCTCAGTGTCTGTTACCACCAAGTCTTGCTGCAGGTCTTTTGCAGTCACTCAAGGGTTTTTCACAACCTGCCTTCTCAGAAATCTAGTTGCAGCCATTGATAGCTTCCTTTTTCTGCCCCATCCAGGTAATGTAACCACTGTTTCTTTAACTTTGAACTTGCGAACTATGCTTCCAACGGTGTCTCTAGGAACATTCAGGGCCTTCGCTAACTTTTTGTATCCTGTTCCTTGTTTGTGGAGGTGATGATCTCTTCTCTTAACTTTTTGGACCATTCTTTTGACTTAGCCATATTTCTAACATTGAACCCCATAGAAAATCTCTGGTGGGAGGAACGCTGCCAGAAGCTGGTGTCTGACTATGCATCTTGTTTGCAGCAGATCATAGCAGCAACAGGGTGCTCTACTAAGTACTAAAGATGCTTGCCATGAAGGGGTTGAAAAATTTTGAGACTAGAGAAGTCATAAGTTGCATTTTCAGTTGAATTTGGGGAAACCACTTGAAGAATTTGTTGTGTTGAGGCATTTCAATTGCTTTTGTTTGATTTGTTCATTGTAAACAGCTGACAGTCTGTACATTTTGACAAACCTGATTTGCAATGGGGGTTAAATAATTTTGATTACAACTGTACATACCACCATTTTTCTGCCTGGCTGTGTGTAGTTTGCATAGTTTCCACATAGTGGGGGCCTGTCATATTGCTCAGAACAGTATGCTATTAATAAAACTTCAGGGTAGCTACTAAATCTATTTCCGCTACAACTTTGCTCCAGCACTGCTGCAAGGTTTGGGTGTTTAGGCTTACAGTCATTTAGACAGCTGTGCCTGAGTAGCCATTTGACATGACCAAGCACCTGGTGATGTGATTTAAATATAGACTTGTTGGATGTCGTTCATGACTGTAGACCTATGGCTCAGAATTCATGTTAAATGCAATGTCACCTCACACACAGGGTCTGGCCAGAGGAGTAGCATTTAAAGGTTAATCCACCCCCAGAATCACAACTAACATGAAAGTCCTGTCAATTTGGCCTTCTGGAGAGTGTTCCCAATCTCTTGGACTAAATGGTGAAATCAGTATGTATACAAATACACACGCTTAAATACACAATTTTTTCCCCCCACATTATGCATTATTTAATAGAGAAGGTGAAATGTGTAGGATAGGTTTTTTGATGAAAGAGTGAGTCAGATTCAAACCTGTGCACAGACTTACTTATGCACCGGAGGCAAACTGATTGTAAACAACATATTTCACTTCTTAATTATATATATTTTTTATTAGGATCCTCACTTCGCAACACAACTGCTTCTCTTCCTAAGGTAAAAGTCAAAATCAGGCAAGTGGTTTTCAAGATAGCACTGTGACAGAGTAAGACCGATTCAAAGTCTTCCTGATTTCATAATGGGGGACTGAGTAGAATTGCGTAAAAGGCCTTGCTTATTTCAGCACGACAATGCCAAACCATATTCTGCACGTATTACAGCAGGATGGCTCTGTAGTTAAATATTCTGCGTGCTAAACTGGCCTGCCTGCAGTCCAGACCTGTCACCCATTGAAAACATTTGGCGTGTTATGAAACAAAAAATAAGACAAAGGAGACCCCGAACTGTTGAGCAGCTGAAATTCTATATCAAGTAAGAATGGGGATTAATGTATATATTACTCAAAAAGGTAATTATATTGGCCTGTAAAAAATGCTTGGCTGGTGGATTTTTTTCAACTACCAGTCCCCTTGGCAGGTGAGCCAAAAAGTGAATTTTGGACACTGGCAGTAACAGTGGTAAACATGCCCCTGTCCCAACTTTGAAACGTGTTGCTGGCATCAAACTCAAAATGTTTTTTTCCAAAAACAATACAATTTCTTAGTTTCAGCATTTGATATGTCTTTATACTCTTTCCAAATAAATATAGGGATAAATAATTTGTGCATCATTGCATTCTGTTTTTATTTCCATTTTACGCAGCGTCCCAACTTTTTGGGAAATGGAATTGTAGGTGTCAGTGACTCACAGCCAACTGAAGTGTATAATAGACAGTAATGTGTGCAAAAAATTTGCACTTGTGATAAAATGCAAGGCCAAATGATAGACAGCTTCCATATATTTGAGTACAGAAGCAGAGGCATGCACACAGTTTGGTCCGGAAATATGTGGACACTGACACAATTTTCATTATTTTGGCTCTGTACATCACCACAATGGATTTGAAATGAATCAATCGAGATGCAATTGATGTGCAGACTTTCAGCTATAATTAAAGGGGTTGAACAGAAATATTGTATGAAACGTTTGGGAATTCCAACCATTTTCATACACAGTCCCCTTATTTTAGGAGCTCAAATGTAATTGGACAAATTAACACAATCATAAATAAAATGTTTGTTTTTAATACTTTGTCAAGAATACTTTGCAGGCAATGACTGCTTGAAGTCTGGAACGCATGGACATCACCAAACGTTGGGTTTCCTCCTTTGTGATGCTTTGCCAGGTCTTTACTGCAACTGTCTTCAGTTGTTGTTTGTTCTTGGGTCTTTTTGCCTTAAGTTTTGTCTTCAGCAATTGAAATGCATGCTTGAGACCAGGTGATTGACTCGGCCATTGTAGAATATTCCACTTTGCCTTAATACTCCTGGAATGCTTTCGCAGGGTCATTGTCAATCTGTAAAGTGAAGCGCCGTCCAATCAACTTTGCTGAATTTGGCTGAATCTTAGCAGACAATATATCCATATACACTTCAAAATTAATCCGGCTGCTTCTGTCTTCTGTCACATCAATAAACACTAGTGACCCAGTGCCATTGGAAGCCATGCACGCCCATGCCATCACTCTGCCTCCACCAGCTTTTACAGATGATGTGGTATGCTTCGGGTCATGCGCTGTTCTAAGCAGTGGCATTTCTAGAACATTTTACATGGGGTGGCAGAAGGGTGGTAAGTTGAAATTCAAGGGTGGCATATCATTCTATTGTTAGTTATGTCCGCTTCATTTATACAGATACAGCTACGGAGAACGGACAGTGTAATGTCTTGCTAATAAATATCATACATGTTCAGCACTTAGATGTTTGTGTTCAAAGTTTGGTACAAGTCATTCCAGAGTGCAAAATATCTGTTGGGCGTTCCCTAAGTATTGTAAATGCAACTTAAGCATTGAGTGAAAGATACAGTATTTTATTGAGACATTGTTTACCAAGTACAGAAGCATAAATTAATGCATTCTGAAAATGAATGCTTTATGTTGCTTGAAATACACAAACACTGAATATACTGAGGCAATGTATTATATTAACAAAATTTCAATTACATCTGTGTATCACATGACCACACATCACATTTTGTTGATGTTATAGAGATGTCCAGAGATTTCTGATTTAGAATGACTGTGGATAAACCTTAACTTTCTGCACAGATGTAATTAACAATTGATTTATCCATAGCAAGCTACATCTACATTGGTCAATGCCCCTTTGCTAGCTAGCTATCTGGACAAGCATGACATGGCCATGATGGCAGCTAGCTACAAGCTACTTCATCTGCAAATTTGCTAGCTAGCTAACTTTACCAATAATATTGACAATTGCATTACATTGGCTAGTAGACGATATCAGACATACCTTAACTAAAATAAATGACTTCTGCTAATGCAAAATTATAACATTTTGCAGAAGTATCTTCTTTCATTACTGCTAGGCTAGTTTAGTGCGATCCTGACTGCTCGGTTGCTTAGAGTATTACGAACCGACGCCCAGGGTTTTTACTGGGAGTGAGGGGGAGCAGCACGGTGACAGGAGCGGGCTGACTCAACCATTTTACGGGGAAGTGGGGGACTCAAAGATATTGGAACGGGTTACCATAGAGATTAACAACTAAAGTAGAAAAATATATAATAGAATTCAGTGACATTCAATATGAATATATTATTGCAGACACTCCTGACAGCTGGGGTGGCGAGTGGGGTGGCAAGACATTTGTTTAGGGTGGCGGCTGCCACCTCCTGCCACCCCGGTGGTTTCGCCAGTGGTTCCAAGCCTTCTCCATACTTTTTTCTTCCCATCATTCTGGTACAGGGTGACCTTAGTTTCATCTGTCCAAAGAATGCTGTTCCAGAACTAGGCTGGCTTTTTTAGATGTTTTTTGGCATAATCTGGCCTTTCTATTCTTGATGCTTATGAATAGTTTGCACCTTGTGGTGAACCCTCTGTATTTGCTTCTCCTTATGGTAGACTTGGATAATGATATGCCCCACACCTGGAGAGTGTTCTTCCCTTGGCTGGATGTTGTGAAGGGGTTTTTCTTTACCATGGAAAGGATCCTACGATCATCCGCCACTGTTGTCTTCCATGGATGTCCAGGCCTTTTTGTGTTGCAGAGCTCACCAGAGCGTTCTTTTTTTCTCAATGTACAAAACTGTTTATTTGGCTGCTCCTAATGTTCCTGCTATCTCTCTGATGGATTTTTTGTTTTGCAGCCTAAGGATAGCCTGTTTCACTTGCATTGAGAGCTCCTTTGACCGCATGTTGTGGGTTCACAGCAACAGATTCCAAATGAAAACGACCACACCTGGAATCAACTCCAGACCTTTTACCTGCTTAATTGATGAATAAATAACGAAGGAATAGCCCACACTTGTCCATGAAACAGCTTTTGAGTCAATAGTCCAATTACTTTTGGTTCCTTGTAAAAGAGGGGGCTACATATTAAAGAGCTGTAATTCCTAAACCCTTCTTCCAATTTGGATGTGAATACCCTCAAATTAAAGCTGAGGGACTCACTTTATTATTTAGCTGTAACTTGAATATGTTTTGGTAAACAGCCTAAATAACAAAATTTGTGTCAGTGTCCAATTATTTCTGGACCTAACTATATAGTACGTCACAGTAATCTAGCAGAGACTTTTAGGGTCATCCAAAGCGAGTTTGAGAGAGGGAGACGTACTTTATACTTCTGTGTCGTCAGCATAAAAATGATATGGGTGATATGTACAGTTTCTTACAGACTTCATTAATATATAAGTTGAACAATGTAAGACCCAATATTGAACCCTTTGGAAATTTGTGGATTACAAGTAATATAGACATAACTGTTTATTCAGCAATGCCTCCAGGGTTTTAGCAAGAGAAGTTAAGCTAAAAAGCAGCCAATGACTTTTCATGCTGACCCCTTTTTATCCTCTGTCAAAATGGCTTCATTGTTTTCTCTTCAGGTGCTTGTGTCATTCATGGTCACTTTTAGGGGTAATGCGTTACAAAGTAACATGTTACAGTAGTCAGGCTACTTTTTATTGATAATGAGTAACGTCATGCGTTGGTTATCCCTTACCAGTTAATTTTTCAAATAAGGCGTTACTCAATTTCCCTTTTGCAACAAACGTAGCTTTACGTAGTGTTTATTTTCTCCAGTACCAAGTGGCAACAAAAGGATGCAAAGCACCAGCACTTCCTGCTAAAGTTCATGATACACCTACAGTAAGGGGGAAAATTATTTGATCCCCTGCTGATTTTGTACGTTTGCCCACTGACAAAGAAATGATCAGTCTATAATTTTAATGGTAGGTTTATTTGAACAGTGAGAGACAGAATAACAACAAAAAAATCCAGAAAAATGCATGTCAAAAATGTTATAAATTGATTTGCATTTTAATGAGGGCTGCTGGTCTTCTAAGCCGAGTTGCAAAGAAAAAGCCATATCTCAGGCTGGCCAATAAAAAAGATTAAGATGAGCAAATGAACACACACTGGACAGGGGAAGAACTCTGCCTAGAAGGCCAGCATCCCGGAGTCGCCTCTTTACTGAATATTTGAGGATCTTCCTCAATGTTCATAAACGTCCCACTACCATTTTGATACATTTCAATAGCAATAAATCATAGACCTAAATTCTTCAGATTTCAATTTGATTCTTGTACTTCAAAACAAGAAAACAGGCAAGCCTAGTACAGCCGGCCCGCAGTAAAAAGCATTCATCTTTGTTGCCCTCCCAAGAGTCAAACCTAGATTCCCCACGTGAAAGGCTGTGCCTTTAACCACTACGCCACAAAGCTATACATCTGCCACGTGTTTGTATAGCCTCTTGACATTATATAATTCTGTCATGCATTAACATCACGACAAGTTTGAATATTTCTTTAGACACCATTAACCATTGTTAAACTGAGTAACATTAATTTTTCCTCCGCCACAAACAGCATCTATGAACTGTATGGCTTTTGCCACTGGCAGTTTTAACAACTTATTAGCCATTCGTGAATGACATTGAAAATCCACCAGAACTAGTCGCAATATAACAGTAACACTTTCATTTTAGGCTTATAACGTAGCTACTGAAGGTTTTAGTCAGCAATGTTTTTGTCTATCCTGAACAGAACCTTTTTTGCCACTGGCCGTTTTAACAGCTAATTAGCCATTCGTGAATGACATTGATACCTATCAATATAGGTGACGATAGTGATGGCCATTTGAGGCTTCATTGCTGTTCTTCTAGCAGCAGGATATTATGCTAGCAGTGCTAACTCAGATTTCTTTTTCAAAATAAAAGCTGTCTAAATATATAAGGTAATATGCCTAACAATCTAGTCTGTACATTTTATGTTTAATGTCCGTTCCAATGTTATTCTTGTCTGTTCTTTTTCACAGACTAGATTAACTATATTGCCTTATACATTTCAATGATGGCTTTTATTGTGATAAAGAAAATCTGAGTGCTGCCAGCATAATATCCTGCTGCTAAAATAACGCTAATGAAGCCTCGAATAGCCATCACTAGGTGACGATAATTGACTTTTTCGTCAAGTGAAAAGACGAGAGAATCGTGGAATCCACCGGAAATAGTCGCTATACTGTATAACCATAAACGCTTTATGTTTAGGCTTACTATAAGGTAGCTACTGAATGTAGTAGCCAGCTAGGTTTTTGTCTGTCTTGACCCAAAAAGCATGCACGGATACGTACTTCAAAAATCTACCAGAAACAGTCGCAACATAACCGTAAACAGTTTTATTTGAGGCTTACTATAATAGTAGGTACTGAAAGTTATAGCCAGCGAAGTTTTTGTCTATCCGGAACAAATCTAAATGCATAATTTGTTTTGACTGTGAGGAAATTTGATTGCAGAACCTATAGCTTGCAGGTCCGCTTCTATAACCACTACGCTATTTAACAAGGTAGGTTAGTTAGTCAGTCAGTCAGTAAGAGACATTTGCTGTTCTAGGCCGGCTCTGCTTACGCAGTCCGGCAAAAAAAGATACGTGTGTTATTTTAGTTTATTATAAATCCTAGATTCTCACCCCACCCGTGCGTTTTCCTAGCCCTTGAGCTTTGGTATTAATGGCTCTAAAATAGTTAAGTTGTGTTGATAAATGATTAATACAGTACCTGAACAGGCACTCGGCAGATATTCTGTTTGTGTGACCGAATGCATTGACATTTGTGCGACCTCTGTGTAACTGTGGAATGGAACACATCTGTAGTTGCCCCTAGCAAATGTATTGCCCTCAGGGCTTATGTATGATAGGTACAACCTATATAAGTCCCGCTCTCAGGCTTCTTTTGTAGGCCAAAAATATGCATAAAATTTGTATTTTCAAATTCATTAATTACATTCTTAATCCTGTCTCCTTCCAGGTTGCTGCGACGTTTAGCCACCCTGCTCTCTCAACAGGCCACTACGATGGCTTCCAACGAGGCCTTCAAGAAGCAGGCCGAGGGCGCCAGTGACGCTGCAAAGAAGTACATGGAGGAAAATGAGAAACTGCAGCAGGTAAGTGGGAGTGGGATGCTTTACACGGGCTACATTGAAGTTGAACTGACAGCATTTTAAATACTAGGGATTTTATTATAAAATGTTAAAAGACAGTCATTTTCTGGCCAGCAATCCAATGTGGTCATTTTCACATTTCTATACTTTCATAGAATGTTGGGGAAGGAGTGGAAATAGATATGCCTTTTGGACAAATAATAGACACTGAAGTGAATGAAAGCATGTCAGTCTTGAATACTGCACAGAGATGTGTACCAGGTGCCGTATTTACAAAACATCTTAAGGCTAAAAGTAGCTTCTAACTTGCTGATTTGGGAGTAATGCTGAAAAAATGGGCGTGTCAGTCCAAACTTTAAGACTCCTAACTTTTTAAGAGTTTTTCAGAGTTTTAGCACTAAAACCAGCTCCTAAATAAGGGCTGCTGCTGGTAATCTGCCTCGTAATCAGGTCGACGTTTTAGAAAAATTAATTGATACTGAGCTTTTAACAAGATATCGCCTTAATCGTGAGGGTGACAAAGAACAGATACACTGATGGTTTAAACAGACAGATTAATGGATAACCCAATGATCTTCTGACACCATTCAATGATGACCATAAACAAATAACAGATCCCCCTCTCCCATATTCCTTTTCTTATCTAAACATGGGGACTCAGTACCTTTAACCAGTAACTCATTTATACATGTGTAGGACTAAGTATACATCAGTTCAAGAAATGTCCCTGACAGGATACATACATGCGCGCACACACACATACATATACACACACATACATACACATACAGTTAGGTCCGGAAATTGACACTGACACTATTCTCATAATATCGGCTCTATATGCCACCACAATGGATTTGAAATGAAACAACCGAGACGCAATTGAAGTGCAGACTTTCAGCTTTAATTCAAGGGGTTTAACTAAAATATCGTATGAAACGTTTAGGATTTGCAACCACAACAGCGTGTTTTGGCTTTGGTAGGGAATAGCTGTTCATTAACAGTTATGTTCACACTGGGCTTGTAAGAAGCAACAGTGATTTTCAGAAATGTATCGAAGATCTCAGATATCATGGCAAATATTGTACCCTTTGGGACATTGTAAGGAAATACGCCACCACTCTTAATGTGTGGCCATCTACACAGCAAACTCCAGCCACACACTCACTACTTCATAGCACTAAACGTTAAATAAATTGTTCTGTGAATACAACTGCTCCTTCCATTCAGTTGATTAATAAAATTGTACATTTCTCTCTGTGGTTTCGATAGGCCATTATAGCCTTTTGAATAGTATATGATTGTTTCCATCTATGCCCCGTCACCTTACACAATGTGTTAATTTGCTTTTAAAAAAAATCATTATTCATCAATATTATCCTTACGTAATTATTATATGTATTAACTATTTTCAAAGGTTTTATCAATCGACGTAGATCAGTAGCCTACGTTTGCCTATCGGTAGCCTGTCGTCCAAGCTGACGCAAAATGTGGGGTATAGATCCTACTCGATTGATAAAACCATTGAATAATCCAGGCAGCACAGTCTTTCATATTGGAGACATAATTTTAGGTTAACACCGTTATGGTTCCTTTTTCAGTAACATGCCTTACTGTAAGGCGTAGGCTATATCGATGAACATAGTCTAATGCAAAGTTTACAATATACTTTTTTTGTATATAATATGTATATAAAAAGCCATATTGTATATAATATGGCTTTTTTTGTATATAATATCTATACAATATTCCAGAAGTCCGGCCATATCCTACCGGACATGTTTTAAAAAGCCATATAATAGCCTACATTTAAACAGCAATAAAACACAAACGCTATGATCCAACAAATGTTTTTCATTTTAATTTGTCAGCAGAATGAACTTCTTACAATCTTTCCGGGGGGGGGGGCATAATAGGCTACATGGTACAGGGCTCTCTCAATTATTACATAGGCCTAACTGCCTGATCACAATTTGAGCCAGATTGCAATTATTTTTATAGAAAGTCTTCTTGCACGATATTTTGATTCCTAAATCATGTTTCCAATCTGAATAAGGGATTTTAGGCCAATGTTAGAAACGTATCAACAAATACCACAGGAATTACGTCTGTTTCCAGCCCATGCGGGCTGAAGTGTGTTTGACATGCCCTGCGGAAATTTATAGGCTCAGATCATTTACTGTAACTCGTTTGGTTCTTAATTTCAGTATGTTTAAACCTGGTTTAGGATAGTATTGCAATGCACATGTAATGTAGCCTAATTTCGCAACATTATTATTAGACAAACACGTTTCAGTCACTTATTTGTTGCATCAACTCTGATTGACATAAGGAAAACACCCAAGCATGTGTAAAGTATTTTGGTGAATTTTGTCAAATTTTGTCATTTCCAACCATATTTCCTAATTAGATAATGCCCATTAAAATGTATGGATGTAAATGTGGTCCCATTGCATAGACCTATTAAATACTGAAACGCGTTTTCTTTGCAACATGTATAGGTCACACAATATTAGGCTATTTAACACTAGAACCGCCAGGCCTTTTTTACCCCCTATAACTGCTAGCGTCATTCCCTTGGTGTCATTAGCATACGAATCATTCCTATTAGCATGGACATTCTCCTCCACAGCATCACCATCCAGCCAGAGCATCAGTTCATCTACTGAGTCGTCATCAAACTATATAGAAGTATAAAAAATTATGAATTACAGAATTTGTTTGTTTTAAATGGTAAGTTAATTTGAAAAATACAGAAATGTGTTTGTATTTAAGGTTTTATCATACAAAAAAAACTAAAAAAAGAATACACAGTACGATTATTTTTAAGGACACAGGCTATAGTATTTTAAATCGTTTATTAGGCCCTACAAATGTTAAAAATTAAAATTACTCAACACTTCAATTATTCAAAGGTAAATCCTTTAGTATTTATTTTTCATTTTGATGAGGTACAAGGTAAAATAAGAGACAAAATGGATTAGTTTGCGACAATCAAAGGATATTCGCATGAATAGTCTACATAGGCCTAAAGCACGGTTGCTTGATAAACACGATACATTTCAAAGAATGAATAAGACATAGGCTACAGCCTATTCGTAGAAATAAAATTGATAAAGTTGATAAAATTATTTTTCCCCAAATAGTGCCGTCTCTTCCAGACTCCTATCTCGCAGTGGCATTTGGGGTATGCGTTGGTTTGTTTCTTTTTTTTTTGTTGCGAGGAGGCTCAGGCGTTGGCGGTGGCAGTTCAATATCTGAATCAGATGAAGACCCGGCATCCGACTCGTCGATTTCAGGGATCTATTTCTGATCCTCCACCTGACTCCATCTCATCTAAATCCTGCAGCATCTGCAATGCTGTCAGGGCATCAAGTCGTCTGGTTTGGTTTGCCATTGTGAACTAAACGCTGTAAATAGTGTCTGAGTTGTGTCTGACTTGCTCACCGAGTTCAGATTATATACACTTTCTACGAGGGGGTTATCGCCCATTCATCCATTGACGTCCTTGCTATTCTCTTGTTATTCATTAGATTCGATTAGACTAGGTTCCCGAGGTAGACATGTACGTGTTCCCGAGGTAGACATGTACGTGTAACAACTGAAAAAGAATGTAAACAACATGTATGCAATTTCTTAATCTTTAGTAAAATAAGCAGAGAAAAATCAAAGAGAGACGATATGATGTGTGTGCGATTTAGTTTAGCCTTTTCTCCTAAAATAGAGTAACTTG
Organism: Esox masquinongy; assembly: GCA_016801175.1. NCBI lineage: Eukaryota > Metazoa > Chordata > Actinopteri > Esociformes > Esocidae > Esox > Esox masquinongy. The sequence goes on along the minus strand of JACXGI010011556.1, from coordinate 3,914 downwards.
TAATACCTTTGTTGAATTGGTGAGTGGTGACTGCTAAACAACATCCTTGGTATTTCGTTTAGTGAATAATTATTTAGCCTAATATATTTGTAAGATCTTAATCTTCAGTAAAATAAGCAGAGAAAATTCAAAGAGAGTCGATAGGATGTGTCTGCGATTTAGTTTCTCTTTTTCTCCTAAAACAAAAACAGTCAATTGTAATACCTTTGTTGAATTGGTGACTGCTAAATAATATCCTTGGTATTTCTTTTAGTGAATAATTTAGTCAAATACATTTGTAGGATCTTAATCTTCAGTAAAATAAGCAGAGAAAATTCAAAGAGAGTCGATAGGATGTGTCTGCGATTTAGTTTCTCTTTTTCTCCTCAAATAAAAACAGTAACTTGTAAAATCTTACTTGAATTAGTGAGTTGTGACTACTAAACAATGTCCTTGGTATTTCATTTAGTGAATACATTTGTAGATTTATATTTGATGAATTAGCCTACACAATAAGCAGAATCTTCTATTAAAAAACGGTAACGTGATAAGTAGCCTATATCGTTTGTATTATGTTTCAATAATAGCCTAATTAAGCCATTTGTAAATTATTCAAATTCAACCAAGGTCTGATTATCCTTCTGGGAGTATAGCACATTCATCCATTGACAGGCATTCAGTGAGGGGTGATTAGCGCCTGGGTACTATTTGGGTACCAACGCTAAGTTGCGTGGGCTGTTGGCGGATTAAGTAGGAAAACTGTAAAAAAAACCCAGGTAAATCGTCTCTAAATCGTTTTCTGTTTGTCAGTTTAGAATTCCGACAACGGAACAATGTAATTATACGGCTATTTGGGAAAAGTCTTGGAAGGAGAAGGGTGTAGCTTTCAAAATAGCAGTTTTATTTTAATTACAAACTCAAACGCCAATTGGCGTAGGCATTTGGTGGTTCTAGTGTTAATATGCTTTTAGTCAATTTATTTTTTTATTTGGCATATTTCCCACTGGACATTTTGGTAGTTATTTTCATCCGCCGGACAACTAGGCCTAAACGTGATACCGGCTAAAAGCCGGCATTTGCCGGCCAACGTAATCCCTGTCCTGGATGGCTTACAATGGCGCCCCGACTTTTGGCGCACGCTACGAGGCTTACCCTGATATTAGAAAATATTTTAAGGTTAGCCATACAATTTATTTTACTTTCAAATTGTTTTTTAGGCCTAACTCTGTTGATAAATACACGGTGTGGACATGTTATTTAATCTTTTAGGCCATCTATATGCATTGGCAAGTTTATTATTCACTTGGTCCCTTACCTGACTGTACAAACGTGCGCGCACACACCCTTCCGGCACTAATAGTGCCATTGGCATTGGATATACGTGCAAGATGCGCCATCTACCGATCATTGTGTCAGCAACATCCTCCCATTCAAAACATGCATGGGTCAGAATGACCCCTGATAGCGCTTCTAGTAGGTGTGAAAGGCTCAGGGCTTCTAGTTTTAACTCACCGTTTAGTGCACTCTCAACCGCCTTAAATTCCACAGCCTAACTTTACTAGCATTTTGTGGCCAAAGGGTTTTTCTGTAGGTAACATTAATTCAGTAAATACACCGATCAGCCATAACATTATGACCACCTGCCTAATATTGTGTAGATCCCCCTTTTGCCGCCAAAACAGCCCTGACCCATTGAGGCATGGACTCCACTAGACCTCTGAATGTGTGCTGTGGTGTCTGGCACCAAGACGTTAGCAGCAGATCCTTTAAGTCCTGTAAGTTGCGAGGTTGGGCCTCCATGGATCGGACTTGTTTGTCCAGCACTTCCCACAGACGCTCGATTGGATTGAGATCTGGGGAATTTGGAGGCCATGTCAACACCTTGAACTCGTTGTTGTGCTCCTCAAAGCATTCCTGAACCATTTTTGCGTTGTGGCAGGGCGCATTATCCTCCTGAAAGAGGCCAGTGCCATCAGGGAATACCGTTGCCATGAAAGGGTGCACATGGTCGGCAACAATGTTTAGGTGGGTGGTATGTGTCAAGTAACATCCACATGAATGGCAGGACCCATGGTTTCCCAGCAGAACATTGCCCAAAGCATCACACTGCCTCCGCCGGCTTGTCTCCTTCCCATAGTGCATCCTGATGCCATGTGTTTTCCAGGTAAGTGACACATGCACCCGGCCATCCACGTGATGTAAAAGGAAACGTGATTCATCGGACCAGGACATCTTCTTCCATTGCTCTGTGGTCCAGTTCTGATGCTCACATGTCCATTGTAGGCGCTTTCAGCAGTGGACAGGGGTCAGCATGGGCACCCTGGCTGGTCAGCGGATACGCAGCCCCAAACGCAACAAACTGCGATGCACTGTGTTCTGACACCTTTCTATCAGTACCAGCATTAATTTTTTCAGCCATTTGAGCTACAGTAGCTCATCTGTTGGATCGGATGAGCTTGTTTGTTTTTCTTTTCCTTATTCCTTTTGTATAAATTGTTGCACCAATGGCCAGAAAAAAATCATTGTTTGTTACTTGGCACTTCCTTGGCAATAAAACTCTGTTTCTGATTGTCCCATTCTGTATTTTTTCATCCTGAATTGCTTCCACTTCCAAGGTTTACCTTAGCCATAGTTTTTATTTTATTTTTTTACATTAATTCCTGTTAGGTCCCAAAGATCACATCACCACCATATTCTTTTATTTTATAGACAGGAGGTGGAATGCATTCTATTATTATCTAAAAGTATCTCTACCTTAAATTGTAATGTTGATTTTGATTCCTTTGCTGTGTTGTAACGTATAGGTCCTTGAGAACTTCTGTAACGTTTTCTTCACAGATGTCAACAGGTTTCATTTTAATAGACCGATGGTAGCTATGATTGTAATTATGAACTAAATCTTGAATCACATCAACATAACGGTGTGTGTTCATAGCCATGCAGGACCGTCACATTCGTAGTTTCATTGTTTTTATTAAATCTCTCCATGATACTTGCTTTGACATTTTCTTGACTCCGGTCAAGCTGTTCCCACAACAGCTCAGAAGGGTTGAGATCTGGCGACTGTGCTTGGCACTCCATTATAGACAGAATAGCAAGCTGACTGCTTCTTCCCTAAATAGTTCTTACATAGTTTGGAGCTGTGCTTTCGGTCATTGTCCTGTAGGAAGAAATTGGCTTCAATCAAGCACCAACCACAGGGTATGGCATGGTGTTGCAAATTGGAATGATAGCCTTCCTTCTCCAAGATCCCTTTTACCCTGTACAAATTATCCACTTTATCACAACCAAAGCACTCCAAGACCATCACAATGCCTCCATCATGCTTGACAGATGGTGTCAAGCACTCCTCCAGCATCTTTTCATTTGGTCTGCGTCTCACGAATGTTCTGTGTGATCCGAGCACCCTGAGATATGCCTGTCACATTTTCCAATCTTCCTCTGTCCAGTGTCTGTCTTTTTGCCCATCTTAACCCTCTGAGCGCGATTGACGCGCGGATCTCGTCAATTGAAAAAAAATGTATTCACTGCTCCGTAACCGTAGAAGTTAGATGCTTCATTCTTCTTCCACGTTAATAGCGTTATTCTGCTGCAAATAACAACGTCTCATTTGTGTACTTTCGTCAACCAGAAGCCCCACAATCGCGATCAGAAAACTTCTATTTGAGGCGTCCAGGTCACATTTTTATTTATTGCTCCAGAACTGTAGAAGTTAGAGGCTTCATTTCTTTTCTATGGGAACAACGACATTCCGCTGCAAATAACGTCTCGTTTGTATACTTTTGTAAACCAGAAGCCCCGCAATCGTGATCACAAATATTGATCACCTATAGTCCTTCAGGATTTCAGCAGCAGCCCTAACTAATTATACTTGATATTTTTCTGTTGTTTAGAAGTCTACAATACATAAACCAATCCAATGCGAAGTCTATCCA
>JACXGI010011555.1:0-24779 GCA_016801175.1 Esox masquinongy | reverse complement strand
GACTTCTAGCTCCAGCATCTTTTCCCTTATTTGGCATTCTGCCCATTTACTACCACATACCAAACGGTCTGTTCTTGCTCCCAACTATTCTAGTGAGATAAGGATCCTGTCACCCCCTCCTCTAATGCAGGTACAATGTTTCTTAGTTCTACTTAGCCTCTAGCAGGCTTGCATGTTATCTTAATGCTATTGCCCCACAGTATTTATCCACCTCCCATTTTACCATGAATCTTAAAGAAATGTACCTACAAGTTACTAGTTACAAGTTTTGATTTCTCGCTCTATTTTGATGTAATATAACGCAACCTCTATCCCAATGCATGTCAAATTTTAAATGTAAGTGTGAAGTTACTACCCAATCCTCTCTCTTCTTGGCACATTGTCTTGTTGTTGTCCATGTCCATAGGCGTATTGACTCGCAGGCGTCTGCCATTTGAGGCGTGCTCCAGACATAACTAGGACGTCAGGCCTTTCACATTTGTCTCCCAATCTGGTTCTGGAACTCAGAAGGTGCCAAGGAGGGAAGGTTGCAGGAGGTTTCACTTCATATAATTGTTCCCAATTCGTCTCCGTGCCTGGAGTTAGAGGTCCTCCACACAGTCCTTATAGGAGAGAGGAGAAAACAAAACACTGCACCAGTTTACCTATTCTCCTGGGCCCTAACGTGTGGCTGACTGTAATTCTAATAATGATACTAATAATAATAATGAACTTTTAGAAGGAGGGTGGGACCATTATTCAAATGTCGGAAAGAAATGTTTCAGTTGTGTCAAATCATTAAAGTAATTTACAAAAATATAAAAGAAGGATGCAGTTACAATTCAAATGAGAATATTAAGTGTAGTGAGCTTGTCAGTTTGTCTACCTAATAACAGCCATGTTCTTTCATCTGGTGTGCTGCAAAATTTTGTGTTGGTCAATAGGTACCAAATATCAAGGTAAGCAGACTAGCCTTTTGGTACTATAGGAGTAGCGTTTTATGTAGTGTTATTTCACCAAGTCTGAAAATGTCAGAAGCATAAGTAGACCAACATTTTTTGGAAGTATAAAAAGAAAACTGAACAAATAACAAATAAAAATAGGGTCTCATCAGCGAACTGAGACCCAAAAAACAATAGAAAAATAAATAAATAAAAATACAACTCCCCTTTGCTCTCTGTTTTCCTTATGTCCCCAGTGGCTCCTGCTAGTGCAGCTGTGGATGGTATGAGTTGTGTGCGTGCATTTCATGCAGCGTAATCTTCATTTCTCCATTCGTCATGCTCTCCTTCACAGTTGTGGGCAGTGCTTTTCAAGCCTTACTTATGCTGTTTTGTCCTCTCTGTGAAGTTGTTAGCTATTCTCGTGCCCAACATTTGATGTGTTCCCACTACCATCTGTATAGTACCTTCCTAAGACCCCAAAGTCAAGTGTTCCTCTTCCTACGAGTCATTCCAGATGGTTTACTCTCCTCCATTGAGCTCAGCTCCTCCTTCTGCAATGGCTGGTCTTTGTCTATGCCTGTGTCCTATACTCTTTCTCTCAGTCCAAGGCAGTCTCTCATAGGTCTGGGCTTGGTGTGGCCTTGGAATGATCAGGGCTACAGGTGTGAGGTACGTACCCCTTCCTTGGACAAGGTGTATCAGTGGTGCAGGACTCAGATCACCTACGCTGTGGGAAACAAAGATGGAATCTCGCACAACAAAAAATCTTAACCAGAGAGTTTTGTATTAACTAACTTAAATTAAATCCCAATATTGTGTATTGCCTTTTCCCAATGTAGCATCTTTATATCTTTCTCCCTCTTTTTTTTTTTTTTTTACTTTAGGGAAACTTCTATCTCTCTTTACATTTAACTAAAAGGATTCGCCTCAGATTGATTCATACTGCACTGGGACTGTAATGCCCCAAACCAGATCGATTCTGAAACAGATATATGATCAAATGTTGTCAATACTTCGTAGACTAACCCATTAAAACAACATAATTGCCGATCAATGCTTGCATTTTCCACCATAAAGGAAAAGTATGAATTCTAATATTACTCAGTGTCTTATCCCATTGCTAAAACCTCCGATTGAGGAAACATCTTAATGTTTTGACCAATCTTATTGTAACTAACTCAGACCACAACCCTACCTTTCACTCAAAACACCATACTATCGGTGGCTATCGGAAACAAAACAAAACTGCCTGGCCCAGCTGTACAGGGAACCAATTACAGGAACCAATTACATTTAGGAACATATCAAAAAAACAAATAAAAAAATGTTCTAAATGTATTCATAACTGCTAAATGAATCACCTTAACATGCTGTATCCTTTATCCTATCACCTAAATAGATTCCTCACAAATACTTCAGTTATCATATACTCATAACTCATACTCCATCTTATTCTTCTATATTTCAGTTAACAACTTTATTCTCCCCCTAATCTTACTCTAGAAAACGCATGTCCTCTGGAGACCAAGCTTTCAACTTTTTCAATGTTTAGGGGACCAAAAATGTTTTAATATACTACTCCTTCAAATACAATCTTATAGTAACTAATAGAGGACTACATACCTTTTCTATATAACCTAATTAATGATTGGCTAAACCGATTTTAATGCTAAGGTGATCACCATGCTGAGTTAATTCCATTCATATAACCTTGCTTTTAGGGAATTGGACTATCTTTTGTGGTGGCTAAATATGGTTCTACAAATACTAAGGATGTTGCTTGACCAAACAAGTACAAACCACTAAGTACTTTTAATTTCTATCACTTTCTGGCATATTTTAAAAAACATTTTGTCACGGTACGGTGAGGATCAGCGTCACCGTCCCGTACACCTCCAGTTCCCATCACTCCACAAACACATCCTGGACTTGTTTCGTGTCACGTCTTCAACTATTCACACCAGGTCCCAATCATCTCATTAGTATGTGTTTAAATGTTTCCCCTCTGCTCCCCACATTTGTTGATCATTGTTGCTGCTGTCTGTGTGCACATGTACCGGTGAGTCCTTTCGTTTTGCTGTTTACATATCAGCCCCTTTATTTTCATTCATGTATGCTCGGTGTTTGTTTTTGATTAAAACCCTACATCGAGAGTTATCTGCCTACGCCTGGTTCCTCCACTTCACCCGCCGTTACAGAATGATCCCCCAGAAGGGAACCTGCAGGAAAACCCGCCATGGTCACAGGGAAAACTCCCTGTGGCCGTGGGAGAAGCCAGAGACGCCGGAGGAGGAAGCTCGGCGTCTCTGCGCTTATTCCGGCTACTCCCCTCCAATTCGTCCGACGAGAGGGGAGTATTCCTGGAGGGGTGATTGGGGGTCTGACTCCCTCTCCTCGGACGATGAGGAGGTGGTCTATGGGGGAGTGGCGGAAGACCCCCTGAGGAAGCAAGGCTGGAGGTCACCCCAAGAAAATTTTGGGGGGGTGCTATGGGGCGTAGACCAATGGGGAGTGGTCAAGCCCCTCACTCGGCAGGAGGAGGAAGTGGTGGTAGGGCTCCTACAGGAGATGGAAGAGGCGGAGAGGACGGGACACAGGAGAAGAGGCCGTAGGAGGAAGCGGCAGCCCGTACCTCCTACCTGCCACGGTGGGGACTGGAAGGATGGTTCCCTGGCCACGTGGCGTGCCTCACTCCCTGTTGTGCGGCCTACTGTCGCCCAGCGGCCTACTCCGCGGGCTGCTGCTCCCCCAGCCGCTGCTCCGCAACCTGCCTTACGTCCGGTGCCAGCCCCAAGGCGCCCCCTGCTGCCCTGGAGCCGCAGCCAGCGCCCCCTGCTGCCCTGGAGCCGCAGCCAGCGCCCCCTGCTGCCCTGGAGCCGCAGCCAGCGCCCCCTGCTGCCCTGGAGCCGCAGCCAGCGCCCCCTGCTGCCCTGGAGCCGCAGCCAGTGCCTGAGCCCGCGGTGCCCTCTCCTGTCCCGGCCGCAGCGGCGCCCTCTCCTGTCGCAGCCGCTCAGCTTCCCTCTCCAGTCCCGGCCGCAGCGGCGCCCTCTCCAGTCCCGGCCGCAGCGGCGCCCTCTCCAGTCCCGGCCGCAGCGGCGCCCTCTCCAGTCCCGGCCGCAGCGGCGCCCTCTCCAGTCCCGGCGGCTCCTCCTCCCCGGCCCGTTCCAGCGGCTCCGCCTCACCGGCCCGTTCCGGCCGCTCCAGGTGCTGAGCCTCCGCCTGTCCGGGTGCCGTCGTCCCGCCTTCCCCCCCTGAGTTGTTCCCGGTCGTGCGGTCGGGAGCCCGCGCCTTTGGGGGGGGGGGGTACTGTCACGGTACGGTGAGGATCAGCGCCACCGTCCCGTACACCTCCTGTTCCCATTACTCCACAAACACATCCCGGACTTGGTTCGTGTCACATGTCTTTAACTATTTACACCAGGTCCCAATCATCTCATTAGTATGTGTTTAAATATTTCCCCTCTGCTCCCCACATTTGTCGATCATTGTTGCTGCTGTCTGTGTGCACATGTACCGGTGAGTCCTTTCGTTTTGCTGTTTACATATCAGCCCCTTTATTTTCATTTACATTTGTTTGTATGCTCGGTGTTTGTTTTTGATAATACCCTACATCGAGAGTTATCTGCCTACGCCTGGTTCCTCCACTTCACCCGCCGTTAAACATTTCTCACAGTCCTTTGTTACATTTGGTTGGCCAGGACTCTAGCTAAACCTTTCCTTTGTCTTAAATGTATCATAAAAAAAAGATTTTCAATGAAGATACTTTCTAATTAGTTCAACCTATATTTATAATGCAGCATTACATCCCAGAGGGTCTATGGTATAAACATTATCGTTCTTATGAGTGATATTCAACCTCTAACTGTTTGCAAACAAAAATACCCTGTGTAATACTCCACAGTGGCTGAGCCTAGGTTTTTGCATGGGTGGAGTATGCATCAGTACTATGTGTATGTGCTATCTGTTGACTATGTATGGCAGTTGTTAACAAGTTTTTATTTTTTTTATTTTTTTTAAATTGTACCACAAATGTAATTTTACTCAGCATGGATTAGTCCAGAAGTACCCGCTCGTGTAGTATGTCTATGGTCTCACAAGTCTTCTCTAGTACCCCCTGTGGAGAGGCCAAAAACCACCAAGGGCCCTATAGTACCCATGAATGGGAACCACTGATCTATGGGTTCATTCCATAGTCTACATTCTCTGAGTCAGTTTTCTATTAATTCTAAGCCAATTCAACCCCCCTCCTTGGAATTAGCATGTGTCTTAACACTCAAATGTGGACAGGAACAATGACCAACCATAGAGATGGATTTCATACTAGTTAACCAGTCTATTCACAATACAATAAATACTATCTTTATTCTATTATTTTATGTTGCGACTAGAGAGAATATGTAGCCTACATTGGGAATAACATTTTTACAAATGTTATCATGAATGTCGCACACATTTTATTCTCTCCTTTTGTAGTGAACCTTTACATAACGTACAAACATTTAGACATACTCAATGATAGCACAAATAAGCAGGCATGCAGTTATTTGTTAGTTTTGTTAAGTTAGCAGTTTGCGAAATTTTGACATGACAAACATGTAACATTTAAACCAACACACACCCACAAACAATACATTTAACATTTAATGTTGATTCTAACTTAAGTTTGCCATGGTCTTGTTTCATAATTTCAATGGCCTCAATTGTCCAGCAATTGCGTGTACAAGAAATGCTGTCATTTCAACAGGAAAGCAACAACACAGACGTTTTACCAGGGTATTTCCTGTTTATAATCAGAATACAATCTTCAATTCTAACTTGTTCAGGGATTATCATACATTTGGGTAGTCTATCGGCACGACTCGATCTAAACCTCAAGCGAAATTTTAGCATTTTAAAATGAACAATTTTATGGCTTCTGCCTTTAATCTGTTTGAATGTTGTATAATGTTGTATATCCTCAAACTCGAACACAGCTCATGAACCAGGATGGTTCTCTCCATTCCTACATTTGTTTCATTCATACCTCGCACTTTTTAGTTTCCTCACACTCCATTCAATGCCAGCCATTCATACATTAACAGATGTCCCAAACCAGGATACCTTGCATATCCCCAAACAGGATATTAGGTTACATATTCATTGCATATCCCCAACCAGGATACCTCGTCTATCCCCAAACCAGGATACATTTCACATTCATTGTCCTTTGTCCTAGTCGACGTCTTAGCCATTCATATACTTTAACATCTCTCCACTACTATGTGGGTCAAGGTATCCTCATCACCAAACAGCGCTCTCTTGAATATTCTAATAATTTAGCCCCTCATCGTGAAATACGCTTTTTGGGGGTCCTCAGCACAGAATTGTGCATCACGGATATTCTAATGCCCTCACCATCAAACATGTTTCTCGGGTATCCTCAGCACTGAAATAGTGCATCTTCAGACATTCTACTCAGGCTTTGTTTCAAGAACTGGACATGGTTTAACCTTGAAGATTCCGTCAATTCCAGAGGTAACCCACCAAGGGAGGCCATGCCGGCCCGCTTTACACTGAGGGTAGTTTCCCTACACACCGTTTTATGCATACCTTTCCTGCCCCGTCACCGGAACCGGCGTAGTGGCCAGTCTGGGATTCAAGCACAACCACTGGAGACTTTCTCCTTACTCTTCTTTCGGATTTTAACCCAGGTGTCGACCTACCTATTAAAGCTTTCTAGATAGGGTTCCCAATTGATATTCCAAGAATGATGTGATCTTATTTGAGCCTCAGAGCACTTACATTCGAGAAAGGCCAAATTACTTCCAAAACGATAAAGTTCTATTTGAATTACGGACCAATCCTATTTAAGGAAGTTTTCGTGCAACATTGATAGCCAACTGTTATTTACTACAATATACTAGGTTCAATAGGACTCCGTCACCTCACGCTTTGACATTGTAGGTTGCTTTACAACTCTCCCCGACACTGACACGAACCCTCGCAGAATCTCAAAAAAGTTTGCGCTTACCTCTTATTCAATTGTGCGCACAGTTCAGTCAGCCAGGGAGAGTTGAAAAACAAATGCCGCTGCGAGAAGATATTGGAGTCCCTTCTTGGTCGCCAATTGTTGAAACTCAACAAATTCCTCTCTAATACGATTTACAATCAAGTCTTCAAACGTAGATAGCAGTTGGTTATGTCGATTTATTTGGTTGCACGGGAAGTCAACAGCATGTCAGAATCAGAAGATACACTAACTGCAGGATGGGTTGCTCTCAGTCATATGGTTAGAGGGGCCTTATATACTCTTGACCAAAAGGTTGATTCTTTGTTACGAAAGTTGTGAAAACACAGGAGAACTGGCACCAAATTCTAATGCCATCTTCCTTTGTTTTCTCCAACAATGAAACAAAGAAACCGGCACTCCCACATTTACATTTATTCAGTTAGTTTCACCCAAAACTAAACTCTTGACCTCAACTATCTCTTGATATCCAGGAGAACATTTACTGATAACAAAATATCAATTATAGTATACTCAAGATTACACCCTTGATCATTTCAGTCAATGTAGGCTAGGTTCGCACACATTCATTTCTTACAGTTGATTAGGATAATTCATTAACAGGATAAGAAGTAACTTTGATCATGATACAGAAATTGGTCTCTCAATGCAATCAATGGACAGTACATGATAAAAACAATCAAGGTATACAATATGAAATTACATACCTCTTAGATTAGGCTTTTGTAAGAATGGGTGACCCCAAAATCATGATCTCAATAGTCCTCATAAAACCATACACCAATAGTCTTGGATACCTTACCCATACCGCTTTATTTACGTTTGAACATGAAGCTCTGCAAATCCGGACACCATTATGATGAATTTTTCTTCCATGTGTCGTTTTTCTTCCATGTTCCTTCTTTCCATGTTTCACAAGGACATCATGGAAAGAAGGAACAGACACACCTTTTCTGAGTGGCTGTCACCCAACGCTGGCTAGCATCTCAAATTTGCATATTATAGAGGAGGGCTCTATTTTCAAATATAATTTCATATTTGAAATGCCTAGTGGACAAGGCTATGGGCCTTGTCCTTGTCCACTAGGCATTTCAAAGGCAAAATTCAGTTACCCTAATTTTGCCTCCCATTAATTGTCAAGAGTCATGTGAACGTGTGCGAGGGGCAGTGTGGGATACCTGGCAGCATGAAACTGGTGTGAGATGCAGGAAAATATAACTCCCCTCTATTTCACAGAGGTGTAAGATGAGAGCCCAAAGTAGATGTCAGAATCACAGACTATATAGTCTGACAGCTGCCTTTCCTGCTCTTAGGTGAATACGAGATGGTAACTTATGTACCCCACTGGCCTGGATGGGCAAATCATATCACCATCTATCTCTGCCTGGCTTATCTTGGAGCAGTATCTAGTCAAGGTATGGTAATTTATACAGAAATCCTTGCCTGTATTTCTGATGGATTTACCTTCCAACTTCATGTGTCTCACTGCATCATGTCAGGTGCTCTCTGCCCCTTCTCTGTCTTTCTCACAAAGTTCCTGCCCATCTTCCTCAGCTATAGCTCTCCCTTTACACTTTTCAATGATAATTCAGACAGAATATGCCACATTTTAGTTTAACCATTTATTAGAAACATGCACAACAATATTTTAAACAGGTTTTGGCATTAGGTTCTGCACCTCACGATTGTTTATACAATACTACTAATAACAATATCATCCCCATAGGCAATGAGCAAAGTATGCAGTACCGATCCCCCAAAACAACAGAACCACTGCCTGACGCCATGTATGGCAGTGCACCATTGGTCGACCTATGATACTGTGTGATATGCAACCGTGTTGATCTGCCAGCCTGTCACCCTCGTCAGCCAGCCTGCCGTACTGCTCCTAGTTGCTTGAGAACTCTAGACTGAGCATTCATTCCCATCCCCTCGCCTGTCTGCTGAGGTGTGACCCAACAGCCTTGGTGGAAACCCACTCGGTTGCCTAATCCCCCAACACACAGGCACACCATTCAAACGCACACATACCAGTTGGTCCTCGATGCACCAGTCCGGTGTGTATAAACTAAGCGGTCATTCCCATATGCCATCACCTGGGGCCTCACTGGAGCAAGATGAACCTGCCATCTCGTAAATGGAAACAACCAACTCAGCTACTGACTGACCACCTGGCCGTATCGTTGGTTCCCAACACGCCAGTCAGGCATACGCCCACCAAGCGGTCATTCCCATACGCCACCTCCTGCCGAGGGCGAAAACGACTGTCCACTGACCAAGATGACCGTCAACTCATTCGAATGTCACTCAACAACCGTAGGATGACATCAAATGACCTACAAAAAGAACGGAAAACAGCAGCTGGGGTGAAGTGCACGGCGAGGACGGTTCAAAACAGGCTCCTAGGGGCAGGGCTGAAGTCGTTTAAAGCTAGAAAAAAGCCCTTCCTCAATGAGAACCAAAGGCTGAAGTTTGCATAAGACCATAAGGATTGGACCGTAGAGAAATGGAGTAAAGTCATCTCTGACGAGTCAAATTTTCAGCTTTGCCCAACAGCTGGTCGTCTAATGGTTAGACGGAGACCTGGAGAGGCTTACAAGCCACAGTGTCTTGCACCCACTGTGAAATTTGGTGGAGGATCGGTGATGATCTTGGGATGCTTCAGCAAGGCTGGAATCGGGCAGATTTGTTTTTGTGAAGGACACATGAATCAAGCCAAGTACAAGGTTATCCTGGAAGAACACCTGCTTACTTCTGCTGTAACAATGTTTCCCAACTCTGAGAATTGTTTTTTCCAGCAGGACAATGCTCCATGCCACACAGCCAGGTCTATCAAGGTGTGGATGGAGGACCACCAGATCAAGACCCTGTCATGGCCAGCCCAATCTCCAGACCTGAACCCCATTGAAAACCTCTGGAATTTGATCAGGAGGAAGATGGATGGTCACAAGCCATCAAACAAAGCCGAGCTATTTGAAATTTTGTGTCAGACGTGGCATAAAGTCACCCAACAGCAATGTGACAGACTGGTGGAGAGCATGCCAAGACGCATGACAGCTGTGATTAAAAATCAGGGTTAATCCACCAAATATTGATTTCTGAACTCTTCCTAAGTTAAGTTAAAACATTAGTATTTTGTTGTTGAAAAATGAGGTCTTTGCATTATTTGAGGTCTGAAAACAATGCATCTTTTTTTATCATTTTGACCAGTTGTTATTTTCTACAAATACTCTAAATTACAATATTTTTATTTGGAATTTGGGAGTAATGTTGTCAGTAGTTTATAGAATAAAACTGTTCATTTTACTCAAACACATACCTATGAATAGTAAAACTAGAGAAACTGATAATTTTGCATTGGATAATTTTGCAAAAAATTAAGAGACCACTGCAACTTTTTATTTCCTTTCCAAAAAAGTTGAAAAGGAAAGTTTTGAGTGAGGAACAAAAGGGTTAAAATTAAGAGACCACTGCAAATTGAACACTTCTGTTCCTCACTCAAAACTTTCCTTTTCAACTTTTTTGGAAAGGACAGAAAAAGATGCAGTGGTCTCTTAATTTTTTCCAGAACTGTATATTGTCCCACATACAAAACAGCATGGTTATTTAAAGTTTTGGCTTCAATGTCGGTGCCTACAAATATACTTAATATGGGACCACATACACCTAAAGGGTTGAGAAATTTTGCCTAACTAGCTATGGCAACGGCACAAGCGTTTGCTGTATAGCAAATGCTGCAAACGCCATTGCATTAAATGAGTAGTTACACAAATAGCCTAGTTCAATGTTTTGACACAGGCAGCACTGTCAAAAAATAAAAAACACTGAACTTTAACTTGATTTTTATTCAGTTTAATAGCACATTTTGTAGGCTATGATCTCTATTTTAAAGTGAGATTATCTACACTGTTTACACCATGTTTGAAAATCACAACTGTAATTGCAATATTTGTCAAAGAAATCGCGATTCAATTGTTTATCCAAACCTACTGTGTTGCCTCTTTTACATTTAAATCGAAACATGTCGTGCAACTATGGCCAGGGGTTGGAATTTCCCTCGTCATGGTCCTCCAATTGACCATTTTCCAGGTTGGTGTCTGCCATGTAGTTAGCTACATCTGTGCTCGCACTCCTACGCAGACTTCAAAGAGTGGGAGGGAACACCCCACCCCCAAACTCAAATCACAAAATGAAAAAACTGAAAAATGAAAAGACAAAAGTGTATCGAAAGAGTAGGTGAAATGTATTGGAGTAAAGAGTACCATTTTTTTTTAAATACTTAAGTGTAAAGAGTACAGCCCCCAGAAACAAACTAGAAAAGTACTTGGTCCTCTGAAACTGAATTCTTTTACTCGTTACATTACTACTCACCTCTGCATATACAGTAAGGGAAAAAATTATTTGATCCCCTGCTGATTTTGTACGTTTGCCCACTGACAAAGAAATGATCAGTCTATAATTTTAATGGTATGTTTATTTGAATAGTGAGAGACAGAATAACAACAAAAAAATCCAGAAAAACGCATGTCAAAAATGTTATGAATTCATTTGCAATTTAATGAGTGAAATAAGTATTCGACCCCTCTGCAAAACATGATTTAGTACTTGGTGGCAAAGCCTTTGTTGGCAATCACAGAGGTCAGATGTATTTTGTAGTTGGCCACCAGGTTTGCACACATCTCAGGAGGGATTTTGTCCCACTCCTCTTTGCAGATCTTCTCCAAGTCATTAAGGTTTCGAGGCTGACGTTTGGCAACTCGAATCTTCAGCTCCCTCCACAGATTTTCTATGGGATTAAGGTCTGGAGACTGGCTAGGCCACTCCAGGACCTTAATGTGCTTCTTCTTGAGCCACTCCTCTGTTGCCTTTGCCATGTGTTTTGGGTCATTGTCATGCTGAAATACCCATCCATGACCCATTTTCAATGCCCTGGCTGAGGGAAGGAGGTTCTCACCCAAGATTTGACGGTACATGGCCTCATCCATCGTCCCTTTGATGCGGTGAAGTTGTCCTGTCCCCTTAGCAGAAAAACACCCCCAAAGCATAATGTTTCCACCTCCATGTTAGACGGTGGGGATGGTGTTCTTGGGGTCATAGGCAGCATTCCTCCTCCTCCTCCAAACACAGCGAGTTGAGTTGATGCCAAAAAGCTTGATTTTGGTCTCATCTGACCACAACACTTTCACCCAGTTCTCCTCTGAATCATTCAGATGTTCATTGGCAAACTTCAGACGGGCCTGTACATGTGCTTTCTTGAGCAGGGGGACCTTGCGGGCGCTGCAGGATTTCAGTCCTTCACGGTGTAGTGTGTTACTAATTGTTTTCTACCAAATGTTTTTGGAAAAATACATGCCCATTTTGAATTTGATGCCAGCAAAACGTTTCAAAAAAGCTGTGACGGGGCAAAAGAAGACTGGAAAAGTCTTTTTAACATTGAAGTGGGCTAAAAAAGTAAATTACATCTCAAAAAAATGGAGGAAATCTACAAAAGCCCTGAACCATAAGGTGACATTTTTTTTGGTGCGGCATCTTTAAGTTTATCTCGTAATTTCGAGATAACTATCCCATTATAACAAGATAAACTTAAAGATGCAGCAGATTTCAGCTTTGAGCTTTTCAGTTTGAGTGGCACATCCAGCAGTTCCAATCTAACCTCTGGTTCTGAGGTTCTTCAGCCAGATGAGTGGGAGACATGGGGAGAAAGGAAGTGGATTGTAAATGAATCCAACATCTTACAACTTTTCAAACTATGTGATCAGTGTGGACAAGGCATCATAAACAAGAAGATGTTTTCAGATAGTAGCCAGCTGTTGATAAGTTGGGATTGCATTAATGGAAACAATGAAAATGTGATTCATGCCCTAATGTGTGTGGAATGGCAGAAAACAATCTCTTAGTTGCATCAGCCATACATTTACTGGTGGAACATATACTGACATTGCAGACTGGGCTGGCCTTCTGCGCCTTCAAATCCCAAAGAAGACCACATACTACGCTGTGCAAAAATCATATCTCATCCCAGCTATTAATGAAGAATACAAACTCAGACAGGAACGCATCATGTCAACACTCCTCAAGTACTCAGAGGATGGCCAAGAAATTCACATCTATGGAGATGGTCGTTCAGATTCCCCTGGCTACTCTGTGAAATAAACAACCTACAATTTTATGGATGACCAAACCAAAGAAATAATTCTCTTTGACCTGGTGCAGGTAATATTTTTTTTGGAATGTACATGAAAAGGTGAATAACTGTAACCAACGACTCAAAGCTTCAGAGACAAACTTCTGCAGAGTCCTGGCCATAAATAACACTGTTATTTACCAAGCCGAAATAACAAGACTTCCCAATCAAGCCCTTCCACCTAATACTGCTACCCTGTCAAAGCCAGCTAGAGGTTGTTGAAGAGAGGTTGTTGCATGGCACAGATCTCACTTTCAAAAAAGGACATAAATTCACTGCAGTAACACATTTCCTTGTGAAAGTACTGCATTGGAAAGTAGTGATCCGCTTAAATTAACCTTTACTCTAGCAGTGTAAGAGGTTGTAAATAACACAAACATTGATATTTTCGAAATCATGTTCTATGTTGTCAACTAAAATGCCATTGTTTTTTAAAAAGTATGTATGATAATTTCTTGCTCTTAAACACATTGAGGTATTGTTGAATGTTAGCTTACCAATAAAGAAAGACCACTTTTTTTTAGAAATCGTCTCAGTTTTCATGACAAGTTTATTTTTAAAAGCATTTAAACAATCATCAGAATCAATGTTATTCTTTACAGCATCTTGTGAGCCTAGTACAATATACTATAGTATTGCAGAAGTTGCAGTACAACAAATGTATAGTTGAATTTGTTATAGATGGGGATATAAAGTGTAATTACAGTGACATTTAAAATAATTTCTATAGGTAGTTCAATGCCTCATCAGCTTCTGGAAATTCAGAGTATAGTCCAGTTAGTGATGGATCTTTAACTTGGATGGCAGAACTTTACAGTCTTCTTTCTGTAGCCTTTCTCCTTTCAAAGACCACTCCCAACACAATTTGGTATGCAAGAAGCCTGTACTGACTGAGAGAAGATGAAAACAATGTTCCAAATTTTATAAAGTTTAACATTTAACACTTCATTCTACAATTGACATACCAGGTAGTTAGATATACAGGTCAGTTGATTCTTGTAAAAGCAACCTAAGTGGTTCAATAAAGGAAATCAGATAAATTTGGTGTCTACCATTGTCTCATTTGCTTGAATAGAAAGTTTTACTTTGAGCTAAAGCCTCTGAGTCAACTTTTGTGCACAAAAAACAATTGACCAGACTGCAGGTTTACATCCAAGGGGCTTAGCAGATTTGCTCAGTTCAGATACTGTACACACTGAATGAATAGAGACGCATTGTTGCTCATACTAAAGATAATGTAAAAGCGTCATCTGTAGTCTGATGATGTACAACTTGCTTAAACAGTGCAGTTAGGATGTACAATCACGTTATGAAACTTAGAAACATAGTTGCCAAAAATACGTTCATCAGATTAATGCCTGCCTGATTGACTATATCCAGCAAAAAAGCAACATAGCTTGCTGCTTGAGTCAAAGCAGAAAGGTAGCACTTTTAACTATAAACAGATTGTCTAATCATAAAACATTGGGTATTGACTCGACAATATAAGAAAACCTACAGTCGACATGAGACATTCTAAAACCTTCTCAGCAAATTACACTGATCAGCCATAACATTATGACCACCTGCCTAATATTGTGTAGGTCCAACTTTTGCCACCAAAACAGCCCTGACCTGTTGAGGCATGGACTCCACTAGACCTCTGAAGGTGTGCTGTGGAATCTGGCACCAAGATGTTAGCAGATCCTTTAAGTCCTGTAAGTTGCAAGGTGGGGCCTCCATGGATCAGACTTGTTTGTCCAGCACATCCCACAGATGCTCGATTGGATTGAGATCTGGGGAATTTGTAGGCCAAGTCAAAACCTGGAACCCGTTGTTGTGTTCCTAAAACCATTCCAGAACAATTTTTGCTTTGTGGCATGGCGCATTATCCTGCTGAAAGAGGCCAATGCCATCAGTGAATACCGTTGCCATGAAAGGGTGCACATGATCTGCAACAATGCTTAGGTAGGTGGTACGTGTCAAATTAACATCCACATGAATGGTAGGACCCAAGGTTTCCCAGCAGAACATTGCCCAAAGCATCACACTGCTTGCCTCCTTCCCATAGTGCATCCTGGTGCCATGTGTTCTCCAGGTAAGCAACGCACATGCACCCGGCCATCCACGTGATGTAAAAGAAAACGTGATTCATCAGACCAGGCCACCTTCTTCCATTACTCCTTGGTCCAGTTCTGATGCTCACATGCCCATTGTAGGCACTTTTGGCAGTGGACAGGGGTCAGCATGGGCACCCTGACTGGTCTGCAGCTATGCAGCCCCATATGCAACAAACTGCGAAGGACTGTGTGTTTTGACACCTTTCTATGAGTAACAGCATTAACTTTTTCAGCAATTTGAGCTACAGTAGCTCATCTGTTGGATCGGACCACATGGGCCAGCCTTCGCTCCCCTCGTGCATCAGTGAGCCTTGGCCGCCCATGACCCTGACGCCGGTTCACAGCTTTTCCTTCCTTGGACCACTTTTGATAGGTACTGACCACTGCAGACTGGGAACACCCCACAAGCGCTGCAGTTTTGGAGATGCTCTGACCCATTCGTCTAACCATCACAATTACGCTTACCTTACACTTGCCCATTTTTCCTATTTCTAACACATGTACTTTGATGACAGAATGTTCACTTGCTGCCTAATATATCCCACCCACTGACAGGTGCCATGATAGCGAGATTATCTTCAGACGTCAAGTGGAGTCCATGCCTCGACGGGTCAGGATTGTTTTGGCGGCAAAAGATCTACACAATATTAGGCAGGTGGTCATAATGTTATGGCTGATCTTGTATCTCCGTTGCTCTCATGGACCAATACCCTGTGTTGTCACTGGAAGAGAGGGGGAGCTGCACGGTGACAGGAGCACACTTTCTCCCGGACTCAATCATTTTACGGGGGAAGGGGGACTCAAAGATTTTGGAACGGGTTCCCGTAGAGATTAACTACTAAAATCAAAAAAATATAATACCATTAAATTTAATTAAATATGAATATATTATAGCAGACCCACCTGACAACTGGGATTGCAATATTTTTTTTTCTGTTGGCTGCCACCCCTTACCATCCCCGGTGGTTTTGCTAGATGTTTCTGGATAGGAAACATCAAGAAGCAAGTTGAAAGTCAACTCTAATGATGTAGCTGCATGGATAGTCTGTTTACCTGCAGTATTGATGTTTACTCTTGCTTGCTTCCAAAAAGGATACTTAACAACTAACTGTGTATTAATACATGCTTCATTTTTTGACGTAAATATTTCAGTTATTTAGCCAACGTCATATACATAGTATGCAATGCTATTAGTAAGCTAACAAATGAAAGCACAAGTTACGAGACTTTCATTGTAATTTTAAAAGTTTATGCGATCACAAAAGTCGATCAGTGGTCATTATTCTTTCATAGCTTGTCCATTTTAAATGCATGTATGCAAAAACACTGCTAAAAAAAAGAGGTGAACATGTAATCATCACAGTATAACACCAAGTTGATCAAACTTCAGGAATATCAATCTGCCCAGTTTGGAACCATAAGTGTTACCCCCAGTTTGTGTTTGTGTTACATTTCCCAGTTCAGTGTTGCTGTGTGTTTGTATGTGTGGGTGTTCTGTTCTGTGTCTGTTCTTTACAGGTGGCGCCAAACCTGCTCAGCTCCCATACTTCAATGACCACTCCCTCCCGTTATTGCACCCAGCTGGATCCAGTTCTTGTCAACCAATCCCATCCTTCCCTCCGCTGTATAAAAGCCCTGTTGCTTTCCACTTGAGACTCTTTCTACCCTTTCATGATGTTGTGTTGCTGTATCCTGTGTTTGTTTATGTGAGTTTTGATTTGGTGTTGTTTGATACCCAGTGTTTGGAGTCTGTTTTAAATTTTTGACACTGTTTTTGTTTGTTCCTGGGGGGAAGGGGAATGTACCTTGGGAGTGTGTAGGCTAGAGGCCCGCGGGCATACATTACCGTAGTCTTCTGAATGTCTATACACACTAGGTAAGATCTGGGTGGACCACCCCCTGCATTTTGGTTAGCGCACCAGTGGGCGCTCAGTTAGGTAAGTAGCACATAGGTGAGGGGTTACTGTAACTTTTGCTTTCTTTGCTTTGGTTCCGCCCAGCCCCTTTTCCCCATTTTACCATGTGTTTTAGGGGAGAATAAACCCTATGAACGGTACCTCCTTTGTCTGTCCTCCTTACTCACACCTACAACCCCATACCTTATCCCACTCCACGGGATGTTTACATGCAGCGGGGTGTTGCGTTCCCTCCCCCCGGGAAGCATTCGTAACAATAACCAATTGTGAATCAATGTCGCCTGTTTTGGTGCAAATGAAAGTGAAAACACATCCACCGGAGAGAGACAACAGCAAGACCACCCCTAAAAAGGGAATGGTTTTGCAGGTAGTGGCCAAAGACAATTGCTCTCTCCTTATCCTTCATGACTGATTCTTCTCTAGTTTTGTGTTTTGCTGTCCTTGTCACTACTGGTAGCATGAGGCTGTACCTGCAGCCTTTTCAAGTTGCACAGGCAGTCCAGCTTCTCCAGGATGACATCCGTAGCAAGAAGGTTTGCTATGACTCGCAGTACAGTCTCGAGCATGGAGAAGATACCAGGAGACGGGCCATTACACAAGGGGAGCTGGACAGGGCCGTAGAAGGGCATCAACCCAGCAGTAGGTGTCTGCTCCTTTGTGCAAGGAGGAACAGGAGCAGCACTGCCAGAGCCTTACAAAATGACCTCCAGCAGGCTACTGGTGTGCATGTTTTTGACCAAACTGTCCATGAGGGTGGCATGAGGGCCCAATGTCCTCTAGTGGGACCTGTGATCACAGCAGAGCACCTTGCAGCTCGATTGGCATTCGCCAGAGACCACCAGAATTGGCAGGTCCACCATTGGCACCCCATTCTCTTCACAGATGAGAGCAGGTTCACACTGAGCATGTGACAGACATGAGTCTGGAGATGCCGTGGTGAACATTATGCTGCCTGCAACATCATCCAGCATGACTGGTTTGGCGGTGGGTCAGTGAGGTCTGGGGAGGCATATCCTTGGAGGGTCGCACAGACTTCCGCTGGGATAAAATCCTCAGACCCATCGTCAGGCTTTACGGACACATGAGGCCATGTAGGTCTGGTTTTCACTGACCGTTGTTACTTCATGTCCTGCAATGATTTTCCATGTAAACATACATGAAATGAGTTTGAATAGGAAACATAGCAAAATGAATAGGAAATATAGCGATTGACAAGGTTAGAAATAATTATTTTTATTTGAAATAAGTGTCCTTCAAACTTTGCTTTCGTCAAAGAATCTTCCATTTGCAGCAATTACAGCCTTGCAGACGTCTGAGAGATTTTACCCCATGCTTCCTTAAGCGCATCCCACAAGTTGGATTGGCTTGATGGGCACCTCGTAAGCTTGATTTTTACTTCAATGTCAAATGTGTCTGCGTAGGGTCCACATACACCGCAGGGAGCTGCGCAGGCCTGCACAGCCAGGCCGCATAGGCAACACGCACCAGCTTAAAAATCTAAAAACGTGTAGCTAGGTGTATGTCAACTGCAGAGCCGCACAAACAATGATTGGTTGGATGGCGGAGGGAGGGTTTTACACAGAATAGGGAATTCCGGCAAAATTTAATTTCCTGTATCAACAAAGACGAAGCAACAATGGAGTATGGAGGCATGGCTCAAATTGAGGAACTTTTGAGATAAGAGAAACTCTGGGCAAAGAGCCAGGAACTTCCCAGAAAAGGTGGAAGCTGATGAGGGACAAATATGTAAGAATAAAGAAGAAATTGAAGAGTAAAAGTATTAGAAATAAATGAATAAATAAATGTATCAATAAATATATTTATACAAAAAATATAATAATAAATTTATTAATCAATATTTTTTCCCTATTTATTTAATTCCTTGATCATTCATTTCTGTTGTTTTTAATTCATTTCCATAAACGTATATTTCTGTATATATATTTTTCTGTATTTATTTATTTCCGTATTCTTTTATTTCTGTATTTTTTTATTTATGTATTGCCTTATCCTTAAAGGGTTAGTTCATCTAAAAATCATATTTATCCAAAAATTCACTTGCCAAAAGTTAGTCCGAAATGGACATAGAGTCATTTTTTCTAACCATCCATTATTCAGCTCTGTCCCTGGCTGTAATTAGCATTCTTAGCGTTGTCCAAATTCCTGAATGGACCTGTTCGTCCCACTACAGCAAAGCTGCATTGCAAGTGGAAAACTACTACAAAACACTTCAAACTACATTTAGTAATCTGTTGCGGTGGCATAGATTTTTTTAAACTTTACATTGACCAAACAACTGGCGGAATTTGGTCAATCCAAACCAGCACTAGCAAACTATTTCCTACAGCCATACACAGAGCTTGTGTGCTTCAGCGATGACGTCATCGGGGTGGGAATGAACTTTAACCTCCAGAAGCTACGCGAGGTGAGAGTTTCTTTTGCTGGCCCATTATTGTGAATATCGTTGGTGGACTTCAGTTTTATTTCTATCATTGTGGAAAATACTGCAACCGTGTTTTGTTTGCAAAGAAAGGATTCGAGGGACCTGGGAGAGGAGACTTGGTGTTTCACTCGTTGCCATATCTTAATCCAGACTTGTAACACTTCATTCTAGAATATGCTGGGTTTGTACTGGGAAAGAGGCTGGAAAATTGGCTAGGCCTCTCCAGGACAGTCCTTAATTGGTTCAGATCTTATCTAGATGGCCGGAGTTACTTTGTCACCAATGGTAATCATGAATCTGATAGGGTGGCTATGACATGCGGAATTCCCCAGGGATCAGTTCTCGGACCGCTTCTGTTCAATCTCTATATGCTACCTCTGCGTCAAATTCTACAGAACAACAACATTAACTACCATAGTTATGCAGATGATAGTCAAATATATATGGCTCTCAAACTGTATGACAACAGCTCAATAGACTCATTGTGTTACTGTATAGAGCACATGAATACCTGAACCAAAATTGTCTGCCATTAAACCAAGATAAAACAGAGATTATTGTGTTTGGCAACAAAAATAAAAGAACTAGTATTAGTAAAGGGCTGGATACTTGGGCCCTAAAAATCAGGGACCAAGTGCGTAATCTTGGTGTTCTGATAGACTCAGACCTCACATTTAACAGTCATATCAAAGCGGTCACCAAAACAGCATTCTATCATCTTAAAAATATAGCCAGAATCAAGGGCATGGTGTCCTAAAAAGACCAAGAGAAGCTCATCCATGCTTTTATCTCTAGTACGGTTGACTACTGTAATGGCCTCTTAACTGGAAAAAAGACTGTAGAACAGCTGCAGCTCATTTAGAATGCTGCTGCTAGAATGTTAACCAGGACCAAGAGAACAGAGCACATCACTCCGGTTCTTAAATCTTTGCACTGGCTTCCAGTCAGTTACAGAATAGATTTTAAAGTGGTGCTTTTAGTTTATATATCACTGAATGGTTTAGGCCCAGAGTTAGTAGAGCCCAGAGTCCAAACTAAACATGGCCAAGCTGCGTTTAGCAGTTATCCTGCACACAACTAGAATAAACTACCAGAAGATCTTAGACATGCCCCAAAAGTATAAATTTTTAAATCCAGGTTAAAAACACTTCTCTTTTCACGCGCCTATGACTGAGCGCTAAAACTTAACCGCACTGTTTAGCATTACAGCTTTTATAGCTTCCTATGTTTTTATCTCGTTTTTATTCTAGTTCTATTTTCTTATTCTATGTTTTATTATTATGATGTTATTTTGATATTTTCATTTGAGTTTTTGTTTTCATGCTATTGTATTTTTATATTTTTTAAAATGTATGGCCTATAAATAGTCTATATTTTTTCCCATTGCATATTAAACCTAGTTAATAGCCTTCCATACACATTTTGTATTGAAGGCTATTAACTAGGCTATTTCAAATTGCTACGCTTTTCTTTGGTCCAAACCGAATGGAGTTTGGGGAAAATATGATCGCTTAAATTATGGGTCTGCTCCTATGCACTGGCACTTAAATGAACCAATTTCAATGCAAGGACTCCTGGGACAGACACACAAAGACGCAATGTTCTCGTAGCCTATTCACTTTGCGAAAATGACTCTGAAAATGACTCTGAAATGAATCTCTCAGAACAAGACTGACGAGTTTCAGAAGAAAGTCCTTTGTTTCTGGCTATTTTGAGCCTGTAATCAAAGCCACAATTGCTGATGCTCCAGATACTCAACTAGTCTAAAGAAGGCCACTTTTATTGCTTCTTTAATCAGCACAACAGTTTTCAGCTGTGCTATCGTAATTTCAAAAAGCTTTCTTAATGATCAACTAGCCTTATAAAATGATAAATTTGGATTAGCACACACAACATTCCATTGGGACACAGGACTGACGGTTGCTGATAATGGGCCTCTGTATGCCTATTTAGATGTTCCATTAAAAATCAGCGGATTCCAACTACAATATTAATTTACAACATTAACAATGTCTACACTGTATTTCTGATCAATTTGATATTATTTTAATGGACAAAAATGTACTTTTCTATCAAAAACAAGGACATTTCTGAGTGAACCCAATCTTTTCAACGCTAGTGTATGTTTTGCTATTAAAATAACTACTCTTTGCTTTTAGCACGTGCCAGTGGAAAAGACTATAGACTTGGCCTGAATCTTAGTCCTTGAATATCTTAAACAAGGATGGGAACAAAGAGAGCCTTCCGGAACAGGGTGACTGCCAGACCGACCATTTCGCATGCGTGTTTGCCCAATTGTGTGTATATGGGTGAGCTTAGCTCTTTGTTTCATGTAGCTGCTCCTCAGTCTGAGTAGTGGCAGTAACATGGCCCTCTATTATTAGTGGAGAGCTGGGCCACAGGCATTCTGGGTGAGTTGTGGGGTGAAGGGAAGCCAATGGATTCATGTGTTTGTCTTCTGTCTCTGGAGCCCACTGTTAGCCTATTCTCCTCTTCGTCATAATGAGCCGCACAGAGAGATATGGAGTTTATGACCCACATTCTGTCTAAGTAAAAGTAGAAAATGATGATACAGTAGTCCTTACGAAGCGGACAACAAATAATTACAATGACATTGGGATGATGCACTTAATGACGGTATGGTCATGGGATATAGTACCGTGGTTGTATAAAGATGTAGCCATAAAAAAAGAAATATGACAAAAACGCCAGGTCGATTTCCAACATGACTGTGGTTGGATGGGAAATAGACACATTTGTTGGTTTACTTGTGACATCCAGATTTCAGTTAAAAATGTGTTTTTAAAAGGTCAATAAGCAAGTGGAAATATATCCTATTGTGTAGTATTGTCTGAATATAGCGAAGGGCAAACAGAAAAAGAGTAAATATATCCTTTTTGAAGCAACTTGAACTTGTGTCATTAAGGCCAGTTTAATCTACTGGAAAGTTGATGTATTTTATACAGTGTTCGTTTGTTCATATACACAATTTAATGCATTGATCAGTGGGGTTGTTATTGCTGCTGTAACAGTTTTGAAAGATAACTACAGTATTTCAGAGTTCTATAAAATTTGGCTTAATTAAGATCTCGAGGAAAATATTTTGTAATTGGACACCCAAGTTCTGTTGTATTCTAATGCCACGATAATTTCTGTAGTATGAGTAAAACATTTTAGGTATGGGTATGTGTGCAACATACACTATATGGCCAAACGTTTGTAGACACCCCTACTAATGATTGACTTCAGGTAAATTTTTGCCTTACTAGATCTGCCCTGGTCAAGTGTAAGTGCTGTAATTGTGAACTGGTAGACACCAGCCCAGCCACGAAGTGACAGACAACGCAAACTCATAGAGTGGGTCCGCCGAGTGCTGAAGCACGTAGCGCATGAAAATTGCTTAAAAATTACCTAAAAATTGCTAATCACCTGTTGTATCACTCAAAACAGAGTTCCAAACTGCCTCTGCAAGCAACATCAACACAAGAACTGTGCGTTGGGAGCTTCACAAAATGGGTTTCCAACAAAATGGGTGGCCGAGCAGACAACGTGGAAGCGTGTTCTCTGGAGTGATGAATCATGCTTCACTATCTAGCAGTCTGATGGACGAATCTGGGTGTGGCGGATGCCAGGAGAACGCTACTGTCTACCGCAGGGATGGGCAACTGGCGGCCCCCACCTCCTCTTTGTGCTGCTATCAGGTGAATTTAGAAAACAGTAAAAGTATTTATATATATGTATATATATATATATATATATATATATATATACACACAAATATACACAAAAAAATTTTAATAAAAAATATATATCACGTTTCACCTTAAATTTGTTGTACAGTTAGTATTGGAACTAAAATCTATGCTGGAAACAAAACAAGAAATAGACTGTAAATAATTTTTTGCATGTTTACTTAGAAAACAGTAATTTCAGAGTCTCAGAAAGCGGTTGTGATGTATTTCTAAGTGTAGCTGAGTATGCTGATGTTTGAGCCATAAAACACTTGATGATACCTATTACAGAAGTCTCTGTACAAGCGAAAATATCAAAGTAGTGAAAACAGCCAAAAAACCTACAGCGTTCAATCGCGTTTAATAACACAGCAGCGAATGCGCTGAATCCCGGGAGAGATGAGCCGAGTGGGAAAACGGCACGTGGATCAATATTTTAAAATTGCCCAGATATACATTAACTAGCATCAGTCCTAGTGTACTTGTAATGCATTTGTTAATAATTACATACAATACATGGGTGTGTGTGTGTGTTCCAAGTTAATCTGCGGCCCCCTGATGACCAGTACATAAATTCTGTGGCCCCCACCACCATCCAAGTTGCCCATCCTTGGTCTACTGTTATGTTTGGTAGAGGAGGGATAGTGGCAGGGGTGGAGTTTAGCTTTCTCTCACATGGTTGCAAACCTTATTGTGCATTGCATTTGTACACAGAGGTTGGAATTTACAAGTTCCAAGTCTGAAGTTTCAACTGGAACACCCCCTCAAGTCGGAATTCCAACTCGGAAAGTCAGAATAACCCCACTAGCCCCAACTTCATAATCCAAGATGGCAGCACCTTGTATCCACGGTAAGTGGAAGCTGTAGATTTACTGTTTATTTTAGCAATTATGTATATTTGTGACACATAAAAATTGTCGTACACACAGTACAATCCAACTGTTGTCTGTGGCCATGTTGCTACGGTGTTAGTATGCGTGAAATACCACTTAATGTGTTTTTATCAAATGGTGTTGCTAACAACGGCTAAACTGGCTAGTTGTATGGCTGACTGAGCAAACCTCCAATACATGAAATAGGAAAAAGTTAAAAAAATATTTAAAAGTTATTTATTAAGTAGGGTGAGATCAGATAAAGTGTGACACATTTGGTTAAATTCGCCCTAAAACGCGATTAGTTTTGGTTGTTACTCTTGAAATCGTAGCTTTGACTGACTTTTGAACATGTAGAACTTCTGTTTGTTTGAATGTATATATATATATATATATATATATATATATATACAGGTGCTGGTCATAAAATTAGAATATCATCAAAAAGTTGATTTATTTCAGTAATTCCATTCAAAAAGTGAAACTTGTATAATGTATACATTCATTCCACACAGACTGATATATTTCAAGTGTTTATTTCTTTTCATTTTGATGATTATAACTGACAACTAATGAAAACCCCAAATTCAGTATCTCAGAAAAT
>JACXGI010011554.1:0-24719 GCA_016801175.1 Esox masquinongy | reverse complement strand
CATTTTTCTAAGATTTTTGAGAGGAACGGGAAGTTCGATATTGGTCTATAATTGTTTAATATGTCAGGATCCATATTAAATATTTTTAGAAGAGGCTTAATTTCCGCTATTTTTAGTGAGTTTTGTACACATCCGGAGGAAAGAGAGCAGTTTATTATGTTCAACATTGGCTGACCTAGCACAGG
Organism: Esox masquinongy; assembly: GCA_016801175.1. NCBI lineage: Eukaryota > Metazoa > Chordata > Actinopteri > Esociformes > Esocidae > Esox > Esox masquinongy. The sequence goes on along the minus strand of JACXGI010011554.1, from coordinate 24,534 downwards.
AAATAGCTCCTTAAGTAATTTTGTTGGAATCGGGTCTAGCTGACAATTTGTGGGTTTAGAACTCATTACAAATTTTGTGAATGCGTCGAGCGATACGGGATCAAAAATTTCAAGTGTCCCCATTGACACCTGGTCAGGGAGGTTCAGGACGTTCTCAGGACAACTGAGATTTTGGGGAATATAACTACTTAAGGAGGAGTCAGTTATTTGTTTTCTAATGGTGATGATCTTTTCATCAAAGTAGTTCATGTATTTATTACAGCTAGAGTGAAGACCCACTTCACTTGTTGAGCGTTGCTTTTTTGTTAACTTTGCAACTGTATCGAAGAAAAAATTTCGATTGTTTTTGTTCACCTCAATCAGGTTGGAGAAATATGCTGATCGAGCAGATGGTGGTGCTTTTCGGTATTGTAGTTTACTGTCTATCCAGGCTAGTCTGAATACTTCCAACTTTGTGGAGCGCCACTGTCGCTCTAATTTTCTGGAGGCTTGCTTGAGTGCTCTGGTATTGTTTGTGTACCAGGGAGCAAGTTTCTTATTGCATATTTCTTTAGTTTTTAGTGCCACCGTATCAAAGTTTAGTATCAAAGATTGTATTTGAGTTTAGATCCTCGATTAGATCGTTTGCAGATTTATTTACTCTGTCGTTGATGAGCGAGCTTGGAAGAATATCAAGGAAACTATTTGGAGTCCAAGAATTTATAGTACGGCTTTTGAAACTCATTGTTTGCGGAGCAAGTGGATTTCTTGTTTTAACGGTAAATGTAATAAGACAGTGATCCGATATTCCAGGATTTTGGGGGGAAATTATTAGATTGACAGGACTAAATCCAAGGTATGATTGTGGCAGTGTGTTGGACCTGAGACATGTTGGATAAAACCCATTTAATCAGTTATGGCTTCAAAGGCTTTTTGAAGAGGGTCATTGGATGTTTCCACAATGAATATTGAAATTGCCAAAAATTTGAATACTATCTGCCATGACTACAAGGTTAGACAAGAAGTCTGGAAACTCATTGAGCAACATTGTGTATGGCCCGGGAGGCCTGTAAATAGTAGCTATGTAAAACGATTTATCAGCCTGGTTAACTTTCATGAGTAAAACTTCAAAAGAATGAAAACCAGTGATGTGTTTGAGAGTAAATTTATATTTACTGTCATAAATATTAGCAACACCCCCTCCTTTTCGGGATGCACGGGGGATATGATCACTAGTATAGCCAGGAGGAGAGGCCTCATTTAGGGTAGTAAATTCATCAGGCTTTAGCCACGTTTCACACAAGCCAATAACATCTAATTTATGATCAGAGATTAATTCATTTACGGCAACTGCCTTTGGAGCAAGGGATCTAACATTCAGGAGTCCCATTTTGAGATGCGAGGTGATACAGTCATTTTTATTTGTGACCGAGGTGGAGGAAGTCTTTATCTTAATAAGGTTGCTATTTTAGCACTACCTTGTTTAACTTTTCTCAGCCTAGAACACAGTGGCAATAGGTAAAACTGTATTAACTACTCTGGCTATGCTATCGACAGACTCCACTATGCTAGCAGGCTGGCTAACAGCCTGCGGCCTGACCTGCACCCTATCTCCTGGTGAGGCTATAGAAGTGAGACACCTGTCAATGTTCCTAGATAAAAGAAGAGCACCACTCCAGCTAGGATGGAGTCCATCGCTCTTCAGCAGATCAGGCCTGGCCCTATTTCTGAGAGAGTCCCAAAAAGAGAGCCAGTTATCTACAAACTCTATCTCCTGCGATGGGAAGAACTCCGTTTTCATCCAGCGATTGAGTTGCGCAAGTCTGCTGTAGAGCTCGTCACTACCCCTAGCTGGGAGGGGGCCTGAGACAATTACTCGATGTCGACACATCTTTCTAGCTAGTTTACACACTGATGCTATGTTCTGCTTCGTAACCTCTGACTGTTTCATCCTAACGTCGTTGGTGCCAACGTGAATAACAATATCTCTGTACTCTCTGTACTTGCCAGTTTTGGACTTCGCTAGCACCAACCCCAGATTTGCGGCTACGTCGGTGGCTCTGCCCCCCGGTAAACAGTGTACGATCACCGGCTGATTCTTTAGTCTAATACTGCGGGTAATGGAATCGCCGATGACTAAAGTTTTCAGTTTTTCCGGGCCACTGATAGAAAATGCCTGGCAATCATTCTCCTCCGAAGACGGCTCGGGCCTTGACTCCGACTCCAGTGGGGAAAACCTGTTGAAAATTTCAGTCGGCTCTAGCAGCCACACAGGTTTAACTGGTCGACGGCATTTCTTCCCAGTGACCAAGAGAAAGTTCTTGCCCGGCTGCAGGAGCTGTGCCGGGGGGTTACAACACTGTCGTTTCTTCCTGGTGGCACAGATGCAGTTTTTTCCATTTCTACACTAACATAATCCTTGCCTGACATTTGCGTCTGAAGCCGAGCCTCTAACTCTGCTATCTTTACCTGAAGACGATAGTTCTCCTCTGTGTTGTAATTACAACAATTACAAGGCATAATAATGGTACTTAGCTTCGGGTGTTCAAGGGTGACTAGTTCCGTTAATTATGTCCAAATAGAGTCCCGGTGTAGAAAAGTTGGGTAAAAAGTCAACAGATAAAAATATTGCGTTGGTAAACTCTTAAAGTAGAATTTAACCAATTTGTTTATATAGAGTAAATTCGAAAAAGTTTGGCAGCTAGCCAGGTTGGTAACAGCAAGCAGTGTACAGCACGTCAACAATTCCCCAATGCACAGCGCAAAATCATCAGGACGACATCTGTGTGTCTCTATGTAAGTTCCTCCTGCCCTAGTATTTCTTAAAGAGTCATTGCCGTCATTGTGTGTATGTTCATGTTGCCTGGCCCTGCCATTTGTGCCCTTTTGTTTTGTACTTTGTAAGTTTGTTAAATCACCCTTTTGCCATTTTGGACTCCTCTGCGCCAGTGTCCTCCTACCTCCCTGCCAATGTGACAGGTGTTGTGTTCAGAGATGGTGGGAGAACGTTTCTGCAAACAACTTTCTGTCCCATGATTGTGTGTTCAATTCTGGCATGAGGCAAGATATTTTTTAGGGTGAGATATTTATTGTTTCTGTCTTTGTAACCTTACCCTTGTAGTGGTGCCTGGAGAAATGGGTATACTATAATTTTGTCATTTTTTTTCGAATGGCTTGCTCAACAATGGAAATGCTCCCTGTGTGACAGATTTTATGAGAAACCATGGACTCTGAATACCCTAATATGATGAATCCCAAATGGTCTTTTAATCAAAGTCAACCCAAGCTGTAATCCATTGACCTGGGAATTTTCTTCACACTGACCTTTCTAGCATGATTGAAGTCAGGACGGTGAATGCAAATCCAGGCCAACTCATGTATACTTGGCTTGGTTCAGGGTTAACTTGGTCCACATATATTAAACCTGTGCAATGTGCAGCCCAGTGATACCTGTCCTCCCTCAGTAACTGAGTCTTCTCGTAATTCTGTAAAGGAATATAACAATTCAAATTCATAAGGTTTATTTGTCATTTGCCATAACAAGTTACGGCAATGAAATGCTTGGTTTTCCAACTCCCGACAGTGCAGCTAAAATTTAAAAAGTAACAGTAATTATAATTTAGAAAAATAAGATAACACAATCAATCAGTATAACACTATACAAAAACACACATGAAAAATAATAACTATACAACTATACAACAGTAGTGCAATGTAAAAGTGACAGGTGTGCATGATATAAGTGGCAGATGTGCATGAAATAAAGTGACAGGTGTGCATGGACTATGGATGGAAGGGAAGATGGGTTCCCGAGTTAAGCAGCCTTACAGCCTGTTGAAAGAAGCTGTCCCATAGCCTCTTGTTTTGGACTGAATACTCCTGTACCTTCTGCCTGACGGCAGTTTGGTAAACAGTCCGTGGCATGGGTGGCTGGGATCTGTGATGACCCCTTTGCTCCTCTTCCTACACCTCTCTGTGTAGAGATCTTGCAGGGATGGCAGGTCAGACCTTGTGATGCTCTCTGCTGTTTTAATCACCCTCTGAAGTGCTTTGCGGTCGAGGGCGGTGCAGTTGCCATACCAGAAGGTGACACAGCCGGTCAGGATACTCTCGATAGTGCATCTGTAGAAGTTGGTGAGTTTCCTGGAATCCATTCCGAATTTACTTAATTGGCATAGGAAGAACCGTTTCCTGGCCTTCTTCACCACAATGTTAGAGTGATGAGACCTGGTCAAGTCATCACTGATGTTGACCCCTAGGAACCTGATGTTGTGGACTCTCTCTACTGCAGACCCATTGATGTGTAGGGGGGCGTGGTCTCCCTGCTGCTGCTTCCTGTGATCAACAATCATCTCCTTCGTTTTGCTGATATTGAGCTGGAGGTTGTAAATAATCAAACAACAATATTATGGGAATAATAACAGAACAATTAAATACCGGTAATATACTGAAATATTTCTTTATAAATAAGAAAGGAATTGGAGCAAATGCAGTAGACAAATGTGTAAAATAACATCATACCACACAGTCATTATGCAGCAAGAATCAAAATATTCATCAGCCAAGACTCCATGTCTACTGTGAGATGGTAGTTAAGAAGAGAACAAACACACTTGCATATGTCAGGCTTGTGAAACCACCTCATCACAGTCTACCTCCAGCAGGATACAGCAGCCATCCCACCTCCTGCCTCTCATGAGCAGGAAGACACACCAACAGAGGAAGATCAAGCGGCATTTCCGAGTGCTGATACAGATCACTGTATATGCAATACATTTCACATTAACTAATAACATATGCCATGTCCTCTAAAGAGTCTTCATGACAATATTCACCCTGTTTTTTGCCATTTCAGTTCCGTCAACATCCACCTTCAGCGTAACGGCAACACCTGTCCATCATGAAGATGACCAGTCACCCCCTACCTCAAGCAGCAGTATCACCACCACTACAAAAGGTTTGACCACATCAGTAGACCCTGCATAATGGCCCAGTGTCCTAGGCCATACTGAACAGTGTGTAATAGTATCAAGAGGACCTATACAGGTCAAAAATATAGTTTCCCCCAGAAATCTGAGAAAAATACATGTAGATTCAGAAAGGAAAACTGTCATGTGATGAACGATGTTTGCAGGGGCAATATGTGTGTGATGGTGCGAGTATGACGAGTGCGTAAAAGAGAGGCAAAAAGGAAAAAGAAACAAAGCTGACGATTCAAATATTTTACTGTTCTTTTCTTTTGAGAGTTGAGAGAGAGTTGAGAGAGAAAATAAGCCCACCAGCATGGTAGCTAACAGACAAACAATAATCTGTGAGCTGCGGTGGATGAGCAACAGAATATAAACACAACTAAGCAGTGATTGGACACAGGTGCTTCGTGCTGGATGCGCTGCTGCCATCACTCTCCTGCTGGTGGTTAGTACACCGGTGAGGTGGAGCGCCGGAGAGGAAGGGGAGCCGCTGTGCCAGGTGGAGCAGATGTTACAGTGTGCTCCTTCGAGCCAGCCTCCTCCTAATAGCAACATGTTCCCCTTTTTCTATTTTACATCTATTTTACTAAAGTTATTGTTCTAAATATTGTTCAGTAATCTTGTTTACATAAAGTGTGCCGTGGGTACAGAGTGGTGGTGTATTGCTTGGGGGGTTCTTGTTGGCCCGTCTGAGTCAAAAAGTCCAGGGCCATTTTTTATTCCCAGTCCGTCCCTGGTGAAATGTATGTTTTAGGTTTTTGTACGGTGTTCCTAGTTTTCCAGTCACTGAGGGTGAGTAGTACAGAACAGAGTGTGATACTTCAGCAGGAGAAATCCACACAAGTCTATTTTTCATTTAGTTGAATCCTTCAACCTTCCTTCATTGATGAGGAATAAGAATTCTGGTTTTGATCCAGGTATTGTTGGTACCACAGTTACGTATTAGTAGAATTACATCCAGTGTATTTGCAGGACACATTTCCCTTGAAAACACATTCCTCAGTCTAGACTGGAACGCTGTCATCCTCAGAACAGAAATAAAGAATGTTACATAAGGTTTAAATTAATCATATTTTATGAACTGTATATACATCAACATACAGTGTATGCATCATGAGAGCATTTCAAAACTGCAGAGCAAATTGTATACACTAACCAATGAACACTGAAAGAAACAGAATTAGATAAAACCACTTTATGGGAACTGGCTGGCTATATGCAGTTAGAAGTCGGATATACCACTCTATTTTCCTCTAAAGTCTTTAGACTGTAATATGAAAGCCCTCATTGACTTTGTAGCTCCACCACTCTTCATTAAATGTGGTTGGATATTTCAGTACTATCAGAGCTGTAGACCACTTTCTGAGTGTCTTGGTCTGTCCTTAGTCTCGTACTGTGAGGACTCGTAAATTCTTCCCGAGACCAGTCGAGACCAGCCTAGTAATAATCAGCCCAAAAATATCCAAATAGGTCCTCCTCAATATTCATAAAAGGTCAATTTGTCCCCCCAATAAATTATTATTGTGATAATGTGGGCAATATCGTCTGTGTATGTCTGTGTATAAATAGTCATTGAGTTTGTTAGCTCTCACGTGGATGCACTGAGCAGGCTAGATACTGAGCCATGGGGAACAGAAAAGAACTGTCAAAAGACCTGCGTAACAAGGTAATGGTACTTTATAAAGGATATAAAAATATATCCAAAACCTCCAAATGCCTGTCCGTACTGTTCAATCACTTATTAAGTAGTGGAAAATTCAGGGATCTCTTAAAACCAAGCCAAGGTCAGGTAGAGTAAGAAGTAAGATTTCAGCTAAAACTGCCAGAAGAATTGTTCGGGATACAAAGAAAAACCCACAGGTAACCTCAGGAGAAATACAGGCTGCTCCGGAAAAAGACAGTGTGGTTGTTTCAAAGAGCTCAACACTTGAACAAAAATGAGCTCCATGGTCTAGTTGCCAGAAAGAAGCCTTTACTGCGTCAATTCCACAAAAAACCCGGTTACAATATGCCTGACACGCCACACAGCCTCTGGCACACTGTAATTTGTAGTGACGAGACCAAAATAGAGCAATATGGTCACAACCATAAGCACTATGTTTGGAGAGGGGTCAACAAGGCCTATAGTGAACAGAATACCATCCCCACTGTGAAGCATGGTGGTGTCTCACAGATGTTTTGGGGGTGTGTGAGCTCTAAAGGCATGGGGAATCTTGTGAAAATTGATGGAAAGATGAATGCAGCATGTTATAAGAAAATACTGGCAGACAATTTGCATTCTTCTGTACGAAAGCTGCGTATGGGAGGCTCTTGGACTTTCCAGCACGACAATGACCCTAAGCACAAGGCCAAGTTGACCCTCCAGTGGTTACAGCAGAAAAAGGTGAAGGTTCTGGAGTGGCCATCACAGTCTCCTGATCTTAATATCAACAAGCCACTCTAGGGAGATCTCAAACTTGTAATTCATGCAAGACGACCAAAGACTGTTTGACCTGGAGACATTTTGTCAAGACGAATGGGCAGCTATACCACCTTCAAGAATTTGTGGCTACGTAGACAACTATTACAAAAGACTGCATGCAGTCATTGATGGTAAAGGGGACAATACACAGTATTAAGAACTAAGTGTATGCAGACATTTGAACAGGGTTCAGTTAATTTTTTTTCGTTGTTGCCATGTTTTGTTTTATGATTGTGCCTTTCTGTTATGACCTACAGTTGAATGTGAATCCCATAAGAAATAAAAGACATGTGTTTTGCTTTCTCACTCATGTTTTCTTTACAAATAGTAAATACAGTTCTGGAAAAAATTAAGAGACCACTGCACCTTTTTCTTTCCTTTCCAAAAAAGTCGAAAAGGAATGTTTTGAGTGAGAAACTCAAGGGTTAAAATTAAGAGACCACTGCAAATTGAACGCTTCTGTAACTTCTTTCTCACTCAAAACTTTCCTTTTCAACTTTTTTGGAAAGGAAAAAAAAGGTGCAGTGGTCTCTTAATTTTTTCCAGAGCTGTGTATTACCAATTCTCCAAGGGTATGCAAACTTTAGAGCACAACTGTATATACATCAACATACAATATACTCATCATGACTGCATTTCAAAACTGCAGAGCAAATTGTATACTAACCAACGAACACTGAAAGAAACAGAATTGGATAAAACCTCTTTATGGGAACAGACTGGATGTTTGCAGTTAGAAGTCAGAGTTTACCACTCTGCTTTCCTCAAGTCTTTAGACTGTAATATGAAAGCCCTCATTGATTTTGAAGCTCCATCACTCTTCACTAAATGTGGTTGGTAATTTCAGTTCAGTTTTTTTTTGGTTTTGTGTTTCTTGTCATCATGAGTTTTCTAAATCTAAATCAGTCTGAGACTTCCCTGTATTGGAATACTTTGTCCATCACATCTGTTTTCTAGATAAAATGTTGTTTTATCTCCATTTATTAAAAAATCTATGGAGATGAACAAGACATTTACAGTTGTTATTTGAAACTCTAAAGAAGTTAAAATAAAACAATATATGCTCTGCGTCTATATTTATTCAGATGGTATGATCCCTTGGTATGATCCCTTGACTCAGGTTGTATGATCCCTTGACTCAGGTGGTATGATCCTTTGACTCAGGTGGTATGATCCCTTGACTCAGGTTATATGATCCCTTGACTCAGGTGGTGTGATCCCTTGACTCAGGTGGTATGATCCCTTGACTCAGGGGGTATGATCCCTTGACTCAGGTGGTATGATCCCTTGACTCAGGTGGTATGATCCCTTGACTCAGGTCGTATGATCCCTTGACTCAGGTTGTATGCTTTGGTAAGCTGCCCCATTTAGGTTGACTTTCAAACTACACCACCAAGCAGTGGGATTTGTGAGGGACAATTACAACCAACATTATTTTGGCTTTTTGACAAATTTCCAAATGCTTTCCAAACCTATTTTAAAATATGTTTTAAATTGAATTGAAGACAACTGAAGAGTGAAGGATATTTCTCACAGTGCAGGAAGACAGAGAAATACTAGAGTTCCTGGTATGTGATGTGAACACAGTACAGGTGTGACCACAATTCTCTGATCTAAACCTCTGAAATTGTGGTTTGATGTTTAATTTTTATCCAGACCACAACAAAGCATTTTTGTCTGTAGGTTTTAGTACAGCCTCCTATACACTTTGTATCACTGTGATCCCCGAGAGCACAGTAGTAGAGAGTTGTGTCTGACAGGGTTAGTTGTTGGATGACCAGTTTAGTTGATGTACTAGATGTTGTGGATTGATATCTCTTATCAGATATTTTACTAATACTGCTAACTGACTTGGCACCTTTATACAGTATAAACTGAGGTGCCTGGTTAGGATGATGACGGTACCAGTAAAGGAGAGGATATTCACTACTTGTATCATAAGTGCAGCTCAGAGTCACAGATTGTCCTTCCATACTGGTCACTTCAACCCCTACAGGAGTAATTTGATCCCCAGCAGTCAGTCCTGGAATGTAACAATAGTAAACATTACTAACTGTCAGAGCTACATGTTGTTGTAGAAAGTAGTGAAATGTATATTATAGACTATCAATTACCAAAGAAAATAATTGAAAATTAACCATGGTAAATATTTTAGTGATTATTACATTAGTGAAATTACCTGAGGTTAGAAAGAGAACCAGTACCAGATAGTTCTCCATGTTGAACAAATATGAAAAAACATGCTAGATCTGATCTCTGGCTTGGTTAATTGTTTTCTGCAGAGAGAAAGGGGATGTTACTTTACCAGACAGGAAACATATGGTTTGTAGGCTTTTATTGTGTATCATCAGGTTTTCTGGGGTTTTTCAGTGTGGGTATTAGACATCGCATGGTGAGTGATCAGCTGTATCGAGTGGTCCAACTGCGCCCTCTCCTGGAGGTGGGCCTCAATACAGCCACTACCGATGAGCTCACCTGAGGCCAATTAACTAATTATGTTTGTGCTCTCATAAGGACCGGACTGATAGATGCAGAGGGAGGCAGAGTGTTTGCAGGCCAGAGGCTACGACAAATTCCTGAATGCCAAGATTACCTGTGATATGTTTGGGTGAAGCTGTTTGTTTTTGGCGCTTATTACCGACTGATTGTTTGTTTTGTTGTTTTAGTTTTTTGTGTTGGGAAAACCATTGCACTGGCCGTTGTTGGTACTGCCCCGGAGAGTGTTGAAAGAAGAACGCAAACCAAGAAAAACAACAAATACAGTTTGCTTCTTTTTTTTGCAGTCCCGTCTCTACATCTCATTTCGTGCTGTCCCGTTTAGGATTGTGTCTGTGAATAAGTACGATCAGCGAACTACCACTAAATCATTGTTGTTGATGACTGCTCTTCACAAAACGCAACCGCAAAGCAATGACAATTACATTTCGCCTCTTGCTCTGCTGCAAATATTATAGCCTAGTTATTGGAAATAGTCTTCTAATGTAGCAAACCTTGTTAACTCTTGGTTAATTAATTCAGTTAGGAATGTACAAGGACGATTCATTTCATTTTTAAATGTTAATATGCAATCGGACAACATATTTCTATTCATGCATTTTAATGCACATTTTCTAATTAGGATATATGGATGGAAATGATAAAAGTCAACTCAATATTTGTAGCCTAAAATAATTTTAGGCTACAAATACACACGCTTGAGTGTTTTTTTTCTTTTGTCGATCAGAGTTAAAGTGACCAATCTATTAAATAATAATGTTGCAATATTATTTAAAGGTGCATTGGTGCAAAACAATTTCACACTAGGTTTAAACATACTGAAATTAAAAAGCAAATAAGTTTCAGTAAAAGATCTGCGCCTATGACTTCCCACAGAGCTGTCAAACGCTCTTCTGCTCTAGACATCCTGACTGATGGACACAGACATATTCCGCATGGTATTTGTTGAGATGTTTCTAACATTGGTATAAAAAACCCTTATTCAAATTGGAAACATGATTTTGGAATCAAAATATTGTGCAAAGAAATAATTGCTATAAATATAATTGCGATCAGGCAGTTATGTAATAATTGCGACAGCCCTAATGCCACCCTTGAATTTCAACTTGCCACCCTCCTGGCACCCCACGTAAAGTTTTGTAGAAACGCCACTAAGTCAAACTGAATGACCAATCGCACAGAAAATATTAAACACTCTAAATCAATTGTATCTGCAAGACTTTAAGTTGATTATTTATATTCAGTTGGAGTACAAGCTCAGCCACAAAGTACAGTTGCTCTGAAGATTTTCGAATTCAACTCTGTGAAATTGTATTAGTGTTCCTTCCACTGGGTGCTGGAGTTGTTCGATTCTCTCCATAATTGTATTAATCAAATATAAAAGGTTTTTCTATTGTGTATCTGTGTTTCCTGTCATTGTTGGCTCCAGAGCACAGTAAGTCAGAGCAGTCTGTCACTTCAGCAGAGATCTTCAGATCCAAACGTTTTTTTCTGTTCATTCAGTGTAACATTTATTCTAGTGTTTACAGAATCTTCTTTCCTTATATACCCTGTACCTGATATGTACAGGAGGAACTCTGGCCTTTTTGCTGTATCTTGGCGATACAAATAGAAAAAATCACCAGCAGCAACTGTTCTGGAGTACTTGTATGACAGGGTAACAGAGGTTCCCTCTAAACAGTTTTCTCCATTCTTTAGTGGAGTGAGGTCCTGAGAACAGACACCTGTATAGAGAATGGTTTTAAAACACATACATTACATTTATATAATGCATTTTAAATTAAATGTCACTCAAATGGACAAGTATGACAATGTATTATATAGTTTTGTTTAACCTACCCATAAATACAGTCAGGAACAACACTAAATACAACAACACCATCTTTGATGAAGAGAGACAAACTGATGGAATGTCTCTGAATTATCAATGTAATTTAGACCTGTCCAGCTCCTCATCTACCATAAGTACCTCCTTTACACACAGTAGATATGTTTTATGTATGCATGACATACAAGATTTCTTAATTGATTGCTTCTGTGGACAGGTCTCTTTTATACAGGTAACAAGATGAGATTAGGAGCATTCCCTTTAAGAGTGTGCTCCTAATCTCAGCTCGTTACCTGTATAAAAGACACCTGGGAGCCAGAAATCTTTCTGATTGAGAGGGATCAAATACTTATTTCACTCATTAAAATGCAAATCCAAATTATTAATAATCCAAATATATTAATAATCCAAATTATTAATAATCACCTTTTTCAATTTGGCTTAAAACCAAAACCTGCCTGGAGCGGTGCATTTGTGTTTGAAATATCACTAAATCAATGTTGTTAACAATTGCTGTTCACAAAACACAACTGCTATTGTTCATGATGTTACAGACTCGATCTTACTCAGTCTTACAACCTCGATCTCATCTCAAAGAATTTCTGGTCGCACCTCTAGTTTATAGAAATTGTAACCCAGAATACACATCACAGTACTGTAAGCCCACTGGCAACAAAAGGAGTATCTGACCAAAGAGGTCTTATTGTTCCTCCAATGAAAATGAATGCAAACAAGACAATTGACACACCCCACTCTAACACATAACGCACTGTATGACAGTCATCAATCCCTCCCCCAGCTCAGATTATAAGGGTCGAGAAACATATTGACATCAACAGGCTACTATCAGTGGTAAAAATATTCAGCAGAAAATCAGACTCAACATAACATCATGATTAAACATACCCCAAAGTCCGTTGAACAATCAAAAAAAAACCTTGTCCGTATCCTGATTTATGCTACAATATCAAACAATAGACTCATGCATATCCTGTTGTACCTATGAATAAGTCTACCTGTAAATAGGGAAAGATTGACTATTCAAACATACCAGGATAGCTGTCATAATATCGTTCATTAGGCATCATCACAAAATACGTTGAAGTCCAATGTTGGGATTGTCATCGTACTCCCCCCCATATGAAAGTATAACTGCAAAACAACAATTAGTGTGGTTCAAAAGTCCATCGGACTTTCATTCCCTGGGTAGTGTTCCGTCAACTCCCAACAATGAAGACAATTGATCAGTCCTGAAAACTTGTGGATCTCAGAAGTTCCATCATTAGAGTGAAGCGTACAGCCTATCAAGGCAAGTTTCCATAATAGTCTATGTCAAATTTCCTTTTCAATCCAGAACTGGCTTGGTTGATGTTTGGTTCCTTGTGCTACATTTATGCCTGATAGCAACTAGCAGTGGAATAAGATTGTCAGACTTGTCTTTGCTTAGCCAAATCAAAAATGGTTGGATCTATTCTATTTAACCATTAAAATGTTACACCTTACATCAAACAAAGCAATTTCCAAATTAACCAATTAAAAACAAATCCTGTGAATGGAGAATGTAAAGCATAACAGATGCTCCATTATAACTATGCAAACAGGAAACCAGGCAAGCCTAGTTCAGCCAGCCCACAATGAAAATGTTGCCATCTTGAGATTCGAACCCAGGTCGCCCACATGCAAGGCAGTGTTGTTAACTACTACACCAGTACTCTACCCTGAACAAATCTGCTTTTGCCACTGACAAAAATAAAAAAATAAAAAATAAAATAGTTAATTGGCCATTTGTGAATGACTAACGTTTCTTACTAAGTTTACCTCCACCACAAAGAGCGGCTATGTATTGCGTTTGCCACTGGCCGTTTTAACAGCGTATTAGCCAGTAATAAGCTTTACCGGTATCTACTAACTTACTGGAATAGTCATAAGAATTGAGCAACTGCTAGCGAGTCTGCCAAAGCTATTTCATTTCATGGCATAAGAACATATTTTTTCTTTCATGGCAAAACAGCATACTTTTTTCTTTCATTTGTGAATGTTATTTATACAATAACTATCATCAAGTGAAAAGACGAGAGAATCGTGGAATCTGCAAGAAATAATTAATAAATGTCATTGCACTCAATAGATTCGAACATAGGTTTTCCACTTGAGAGGCACGGTCTTTACCACTATGCACAGCATTACATGGTTCAGCAGTCGCTAGACTCCATTGAGGATTGTGTTACACTGACTAACGTTTCTTATTAAGTTTACCTCCACCATAGCGTCTATGAACTGTATTGCTTTTGCCACTGGCCGTTTTAACAGCTTATTAGCCAGTAATAGGCTTACTAGTATCTACGAACTTCCTAGGAATAATCATAAGAACTGAGCAATTGCTAGCGAGAAGGAAGATTAACTTTTCCATGCCAGAAATAGTCGCAATATAACCGTAGACAGTTTAAGTTAAGGCTTACTATAATGTAACTAATGTATGTTGTAGCCAGCAAATGTGTTTGTCTATCCTGACCCAAAATGCGTGCACGGATGCGTACTTCGAAAATCCACCAGAAACAGTCACAATATCACCGTAAACTGTTTTATTTCAGGCTTACGATAATGTAGATATTGAAGGCTTTAGCCAGCAAAGTTTTCATCTATACGGAATAATTCATAATTTGTACTTTGCTTCGCCTGCGAGGAGATACGAACTCGGGACCTATTGTTTACAGGTCCACTTCTCTAACCACTACGCTATTTAACAAGGTGAATTCCATTACTCAGTCAGTCAGTCACTCAGTAAATGACATTCACTTTTCTTGGCCGGCACCGCTTACGCGGTCGGGCAAAAATTACATAAAATTGTAAAAATAGGATTAAAACAAATATAGAACAAAAATGAAATGAAGGTAAAAGATTAAAAGAATATCAAAAAGTAAGAAAAGAAAAAAAGGCTGGCAAAAGGCAGGAAGCATGAGAGTTGCGTTATGCGACTAACAGGCATGAAAGCAGGAAGCAATTATATACAACTTCCTCTGAATCCTTGCTTAGCTGGAAAACTTTTTCTTTCTGTCCATTTTGATTCCAGGCATCCCTGTTAATGATAATTTTCATTCTTAATGCTGTCATATTCATGCCATGATATTTAAATCAGAGTGCATGTGCGTCAGAGGCTGCAGTTCCACTTTTCAGTACTTTTCCAACTGAAGGACGGCGTCCAAATGCATTATTTTACTTGCCAAAGTCACTGTATAATCGCCTAAAACACATTAGCAGTGTCAATGAAATACAGTTCAGCGCTTCTCTCAAATTTATCCACCCCTAGAGAGTTGCACGATATTATTTGTGGCCTAGTCAGGGAGGAACTAGGTCTTCTCTCAAATGTATCCCCCCCCTAGTGATTTGCACGGTTTTATTTGTGGCCTAGTCAGGAAGTAACCAGGTCTTCTTCGACTACCAAATGCTCCTGCAATCTTAACGATTCATTATATGGTTTGGTTTTACGACTCACTGTTCAGTTGTTCTCAGCAACCAGTAACTGGGTAAAACAACTTCTTCCTCGCGATTGCAAAATGAGCCCCTAAGCTCTCCAATAGATTTTAAGTAGAATCGTTAAAACTTATCCATCTGGTCGCTGCAACATACTGTTAGAAATCAGCTGTTTGTATAGTGGTGAAATAATGATCACTTACTCAGTCGTCAAGGGAGAGAGGAATTCAATTATTTATTGCACCATTTGATAGTCCATTGTTTGTGATGTTACAAACTCGATTGACATCTCACTCAATCTCAAAGAACTTCTGGTCGTACATCTACTTTATAGACATTGCAACCCAGAACACACATCACAGTACTGTAAGCCCATTAGCTGAATACTGTTGTGCTTTGACTTAACGTGACTTCCTGTGTACGAATAAACAGATGTTCTTTTGTTATCTAAACATAACAAGCATAAATTCATACACTTCTACAATGAATAGGACAAAGTAAGGTCTGGATCTGCGATATTGGCCATAACATCGCAGATTGTAGACAGTGCTCTACAGAATTAATGTCTTCCTCATAACAAATAAATGAGATTATTTTCAACATGCTATCAACTAATGATTTAGCACAATGCTTCATTGACATAATGTACAGTGAGGGAAAAAATTATTTGATCCCCTGCTGATTTTGTATATTTGCCCACTGACAAAGAAATGATCAGTCTATAATTTTAATGGTAGGTTTATTTGAACAGTGAGAGACAGAATAACAACAAAAAATGCATGTCAAAAATGTCATAAATTGATTTGCATTTTAATGAGTGAAATAAGTATTCGATCCCTCTGCAAAACATGACTTAGTAGTTGGTGGCAAAACCCGTGTTGGCAATCACAGTGGTCAAACGTTTCTTGTAGTTGGCCAATGTCATGGAAAACACTTCAGATCTCCAGCCAAAAAAGATGCAAAAACTCAGGAACTTGTGAATCCAAAATAGACTTTAATGAAGATTTAACAAGTTGGTCTGCAGAACAACTGTCTTTCCAACCTCGGACACTCAAATTTATATAGTAACATCTTGTATTACACCACCTGGCCATCCCACTATGCTAATTCTTTGGGCGGATCTTCTTTGATCCGCCACCATTATTTCTTATCATTCTGGAACAAACAAACCGTTTGTTAAACCCAACAAACCGTTGTTGTTAAATATTGGTGGCGCAGGCCTTGAAAACCTCATAAAATAACAGGGCCGTCAGGCCCTCAAGTTTAGTACATCCAACGGTACTCTGATTATTTCCAATGTAGGACACACACATTGCATATTGGTGACTATGTAGGACACACATTGTATACTAATGATTATACAGATTACCATACTGATTAGTTGTATGAGTGTGATTAACATATTGATCGATTACATGAGTATATATGCAAAATCTCCAATACCACCAGGTTTGCACACATCTCAGGAGGGATTTTGTCCCACTCTTCGCAGATCTTCTCCAAGTCATTAAGGTTTTGAGGCTGGCGTTTGGCAACTCGAAACTTCAGCTCTCTCCACAGATTTTGTATGGGATTAAGGTCTGGAGACTGGCTAGGCCACTCCAGGACCTTAATGTGCTTCTTCTTGAGCCACTCCTTTGTTGCCTTGGCCGTGTGTTTTGGGTCATTGTCATGCTGAATGAATACCCATCCACGACCCATTTTCAATGCCCTGGCTGAGGGAAGGAGGTTCTCACCCAAGATTTGACGGTACATGGCCCCGTCCATCGTCCCTTTGATGCGGTGAAGTTGTCCTGTCCCCTTAACAGAAAAACACCCCAAAGCATAACGTTTCCACCTCCATGTTTGACGGTGGGGATGGTGTTCTTGGGGTCGTAGGCAGCATTCCTCCTCCTCCAAACACGGTGAGTTGAGTTGATGCCAAAGAGCTCAAATTTGGTCTCATCTGACCACAACACTTTCACCCAGTTCTCCTCTGAATCATTCAGATGTTCATCGGCAAACTTCAGACGGGCCTGTACATGTGCTTTCTTGAGCAGGGGGACCTTGCGGGCGCTGCAGGATTTCAGTCCTTCACGGAGTAGCGTGTTACCAATTGTTTTCTTGGTGACTATGGTCCCAGCTGCCTTGAGATCGTTGAAAAGATCCTCCCATGTAGTTCTGGGCTGATTCCTCACCGTTCTCATGATCATTGCAACTCCACGAGGTGAGATCTGGCATGGAGCCCCAGACCGAGGGAGATTAACAGTTCTTTTGTGTTTCTTCCATTTGCGAATAATCGCACCAACTGTTGTCACCTTCTCACCAAGCTGCTTGGCGATGGTCTTGTAGCCCATTCCAGCCTTGTGTAGGTCTACAATTTTGTTCCTGACATCCTTGGACAGCTCTTTGGTCTTGGCCATGGTGGAGAGTTTGGAAACTGATTGATTGATTGCTTCTGTGGACAGGTGTCTTTTATACAGGTAACAAGCTGAGATTAGGAGCACTCCCAACAGAACATCTATTGCTATGTTCTGTCCAATTTTCAAGAATTGCACAGTGGCTGTTTAATTCTTGAATGTAAATACCCCAGATCTGGGGTTGTAACCTCTTAAATTGATTGAGGTGTCTGAACACCTCCACCAATTTTGAAAAGCAGGGTATTGTTTGAACGTTGCGAATCTCCCCTTTCCGGTAGTGTATAATATCTCTGGTCTAGGTCTTATGGCCGTACATGGGCATGCAGATCTTTGCGACCCACACCCCGATGGCATAACTACAAGATGGCTGCTACCACTGTCAGTGTAGCTCAATGTAGCTTTCTGACAAAAATAGTAAAAACTTTTGATTCACAATGAACCCAGATACTCCATCGATCATAATATTTTTTGGCTGCCTGGGGCCTACCATCATCGATCAAGACATCAGAGTCAACATCTTTATTGGAAAATCTGTTTTCATCAAATACATTTCCTCTTACAAGGTAAGATTTGTTTCGGCCTGTAGTTAAGATAAAGCTTCACTCCCGGTGTCGAATGAGCCTATTGGCAATGTTATCCAATCATATATGACTGAAAAAAAATATTGAATGTCCGCAGAGTGTCTACATGACTGCATAGTGTTCACAGCGAATTTGATTGGCAAGTCTTGTAACCAATTATATTTACCTTTTCCAGCACAAACGAAGAACAAACAAACAAGACTATTTTGGGTGAATTTGGAGGATGTTGGGTGGCTGACTGACCTCAATGACCTGTACAATGTTATTTAATAATGAAAAAATGACAGCAGCACAAACGAAAATTATAACAGCACAAACCAGCACAAATGAAGGACAAACTATTGAGCCGATTTGAGTGAATTTGGAGCATTTTGGGGGGCTGAGTGACCTCAAAATGACATACAAAATATCCTTTATATTTTTAAAAATTGGCAGCAGCACAAACAAAAATGTTACCAGCATAAACCAGCACAAACAATTGAACCTATTCTGAGTCAATTTGGAGCAGGTTAGGGGGCTGGTGACGCCATCCCCTATAATTAAATGTCTAATATTTAAAACACCGAAGCAGCACAAACAAAACTTGCAATGGCACAAACCGGCACAAACAAACAAAACTATTTTGGTTCAGTTTGTAGGATGTTGGGTGGCTGACTGACCTCAATGACCTGTACAATATTATTTAATAACTAAAAAATGACAGCAGCATAAACGGAAATTTTAACAGGGCAAACCAGCACAAACGAAGCACAAACGATTAAGCCTATTTTGAGTCAATTTGGAGCAGGTGGGTGGGCTGGTGACATCAGAACCTATAATTAAATCTCTAATATTTAAAACACAGCAGCACAAACAAAACTTTTAACGGCACAAACCGGTACAAACGGAGCACAAACGAAGCACAAACAAAAATAATATTTTGATTGAATTTGGAGTATGTTAGGGGGCTGAGTGACCTCAGAATGACCTATACAATTTTATTTAATATCAAAAAATGACAGCAGCACATACAAAAATGTTAACCGCATAAACCAGCACAAATGGAGCACAAACGATTGAGTCTATTTTGAGTCAATTTAGAGCATGTTGGGGGGCTGGTGACATCATCACTTAAAATTAAATGTCTAAATACACCGATCAGCCATAACATTATGACCACCTGCCTAATATTGTGTAGGTCCCTCTTTTGCTGCCAAAACAGCCCTGATCCATCGAGGCATGGACTCCACTAGACCTCTGAAGGTGTGCTGTGGTATCTGGCACCAAGACGTTAGTAGCAGATCCTTTAAGTCCTGTAAGTTGAGAGGTGGGGCCATGGATCGGTCTAGTTTGTCCAGCACATACCACAGATGGAGGCCAAGTCAACGCCTTGAACTCGTTGTTGTGTTCCTCAAACCATTCCTGAACCATTTTTGTTTTGTGGCAGGGCACATTATCCTACTGAATGAGGCGAATGCCATCAGGGAATACCATTGCCATGAAAGGGTGCACATGATCTGTAACAATGCTTAGGTAGGTGGTACGTGTCAAAGTTACATCCACATGAATGGCAGGACCCAAGGTTTCCCAGCAGAACATTGCCCAAGGCATCACACTGCCTCCACTGGCTTGCCTTCTTCCCATAGTGCATCCTGGTGCCATGTGTTCTCCAGGTAAGCGACGCATACGCACCCGGCCATCCACATGATGTAAAAGGAAACATGATTCATCAGACCAGGCCACCTTCTTCCATTGCTCCGTGGTCCAGTTCTGATGCTCACGTGCCCATTGTAGGCACTTTCGGCAGTGGACAGGGGTCAGCATGGGCACCCTGACTGGTCTGCGGCTACGCAGCCCCATACGCAACAAACTGCGATGCACGGTGTGTTCTGATACCTTTCAATCAGTACCAGCATGAACCTTTTCAGCAATTTGAGGTACAGTAGCTTGTCTGTTGGATCGGACGACACGGGCCAGCCTTCGCTCCCCACATGCATCAATGAGCCTTGACCGCCCATGACCCTGTCGCTGGTTCACCGCTTTTCCTTCCTTGGACCACTTTTGATAGGTACTGACCACTGCAGACCGGAAACTCCCCACAAGGGCTGCAGTGTTGGAGATGCTCTGACCCAGTCGTCTAGTCATCACAATTTGGCCCTTGTTAAAGTCACTCAGTCCCTTACGCTTGCCCATTCATCCTACTTCTAACACAGGGGTGTCAAACCGGTTCCACGGAGGGCCGAGTGTCTGCAGGTTTTTGTTTTTTCCAATAAATTGGTTCCCAGTTCAGACCTAAACAACCAGGTGAGGGTAGAAACTAACGAATTAGTCACCTAATTAATCAATCAAGTACAAGATGAGAACGGAAACCTGCAGACACTCGGCCCTCCATGGAACCATTCTAACACATCAACTTTAAGGACAGAATATTCACTTGCTGCCTAATATGTCCCACCCACAGACAGGTGCCATGATAACGAGATTATCAGTGTTATTCACTTCACCTGTCAGTCGTCATAATGTTATGGCTGTTCGGTGTATATAAAACACTGCAGCAGCACAAACAAAACTTTTAACGGCACAAACGGAGCACAAACAAACAAGACTACTTTAGGTGAATTTGGAGCATGTTGGGGGCTGAGTGACCTCAGTATGACCTATAAAACATTCTTTAATATCTAAAAAATGAAAGCAGCACAAACTACAGTTTTAACGGCACAAACGGAGCACAAACTATTAAGCCTATTTTGCCAAAGTTTTGCGTTGGGTGGGGGGGTCAACTTCACGCAAGTAGGAGACTGTAGTGTAAAGCAGCGGCGCCCCCAGAAATTTTTTTTAGGGGTGGTCAGATGGGGCTACTGAAAATCTTGGGGTAACTGAATTTCAGGAATTCTATTATGCTGTTGCAGTATATAGGCTAGTTGAAAACAATGTCAATAAGAGAGTTAAGGAATTGCATACTGAAATACTTTAGTTACTTATTTTACAGTTGATGTTACTAATTATCTGATGTGCATTGACTAATATGGGACAATTAACATTTTGAGTTCCACAACAATCCAGTTTTAATGTTTTATGTATCTGTATATACATGTGTTAGGTGATTTATAATCATAATCAATAATGTATATTTTTTAGACAGAAGTCGAAATATGGTAGTGTCAGCACTGAAAGGAACCCAAATGCAGATCTGATGAGTGAAGTGCAACCAACAAGTTTATTATGAGTGGGGAAGATAGGGGAAGGAGAGGGGTAGATTCGAGGGCAGGAGCAGGTGCAGAGTAGTTGTGGGCAAGCAGGGGGGTCGGTACACGGGCTGGCGGCAGAGGTACAGGCAGGTAGTAGGCAGAGTAGTCGTAGGCAGGCAGGAGGTCGATACACGAGCTGGTGATGGTCGTCAGGTGGACTCCTAAATCACAGGAAGACAAGGTAAGTACAGACTGAATAGCAGGCGTATATCCGGATTTCGTTTGGTTAGGGCAACGTAACACATACGAATGAGGATCAACGATTCGGCAGGGACGGGTCGTCAGGACTCCTCAGAAATACAACCGGTGATGAGCCAAGCGGGAACAGGTGCGTGATAGGTAATAGGGAGAAACCAAACAAGGCACCTCAAGGGAGAGAGGACATGACAGGTAAGGCAAGCCTGGCTTATGCATTTGTTATTTTCTTTCACATTACCTATTATGAAAAATAGACATTATTGCTTTAGAGCTGCACTATGCCACCCTTGGTGGCACCAGTGGTGTAAAGGAGGAATTGGGATTCTGATCTGCGATATTGATGATACCATTGAAGATTATATACTGAACCAGAGTAGTTACAAGACAGTGTAACCATGCTTCCCTCCATGACATGTTCTGTCTCTGAAGTTGGTTTAATGTCATTTTCATAACTGCCACCAGGAACATTAAGTTATGTTTAGATACACATATTTTGTTGAATTGAAATTATATAATAGATTTTTCTTATGTCATTTTACAAGCACTACTGCTCACACTGTCACTACTGAAAATTAGAAGAAAATAAATTCCAATGCCAGTTATTTTGTAATATATCACTAACACTCACCTACAGTACAGAGAGTGTTGTGGAAAATTGTTCCCCTTTTTCCGCAAACAATCTCAAACAATTCAGGAGTTTGTGAATTCAATAGAAGACATTATTGATGTCATAAAGCCATGTTGGTCTGCAGAGCAACCAACCCATGTTGGTCTGCAGAACAACCAACTTTCAAACCTCGGACACACTTTTATACAGTATGATTATACAATGATATTAGTTCCTACCATTACGCTAATTTTTGGATGGATTCTTCCCGAATCCTCCGCCACTGGTTCTCTTATACAGCATATTCTCTGAAGTCATGGATTCTTTGATATCTGAACTCAGGGTCATTTTCCCAGGACATTCAAGGACAAGCCACATGTCATCCTGTCATCCACATGAAATATATTGTTGCACACTTTCAAATTTCTATCACACTCATTAGATACAACAGCACAGCAAAAAGAAAAAACAGTACAGCTGTTTACCTTCACACACAGACAAATCCAAACTGTGTGACTTATTTTTCATCAGTCTCTCTTAACAATTAAATGTGGAAAAATAAAATAGACAAATAGCTTGTTTGGAAAATAATATGAGCCCTGGTTAATTATGACCTGGTTAAATGTTTCATCAATAAACACCCAATTAATATGCAAGTAATCAAATGAGACGTTATTACTAACCTGTCTATATGTATATATTTACATATCAATTACATATTAACACTATAATGTATGATGAACATTATTTAAATCAGAGATAATCATCAACATGTCCTCTATTTGTATGGATAATTTTAATATATGGCTTTGTTATTAGTCTATTGCTGAACGGTGTGTGTTTAGTTGTCTTTTCTGCAATTGTATTTCTATATTTAAGACAGAGCTATATCAGTTCAAGTTAAGGAATATGATTTATTTTTGCATGCTCTCTGTTGTTTCTGATTTTGCCTAAACTTTGAACATCCACAGCATAGCAATGTGTCATAATTATTTGAAATGAAAGGCAAAATTAATGAATAGTATGTTTTCAGTAGTCAATAATTTTTTTTTGATATTGATGTAGTCACAACACGCTTAACCAAATGTGTCATGTTTCAGCCTCACTTGTCATTCGTTTGGGTCATAGGTGGTGGGACTTTGCCAAGCTAGACATCAAACCAATTGCAATGTTATTACTATTACTGGCTTTATATAAGTCCCAAAATGTTTTTTTGCATACACAAACATGTAGAGAGAACGCTCTACAGACAGGTGTATTGTCATTGTGACCCACAATAAGTTTTTGTAAGGGGGCTGTATATCCTGTTGTTACTGTGGGCCTCAGAGCACAGTAGTACACAGCAGAGTCAGACAGCTGCAGTCTCTGGATCCTCAAGGGGACTGAGTTTGTCTTGGTATCAAGATCAGCATCAAATTTATCTTTGAACTCAGGGGCATTGACCCCAGTTCCATATTTGGGCTGCATAAGCATGTACTTTGGGTAGTCATTAGCTCCTTGTTTGTACCAGAATAAACATATATTTGTATCCTGAGTATCAAATGTACAGTCCAGTGTGACCTGTTCTCCCTCAGTAGTGATCACATCTCCTGTTGGCTGAGTGACTGAGTCTCCTCCGCATTCTGGAAAGGAATATAACACAAAATAATATTAAGGTGGAGAAAATAATCAAACAACAATATTATGGGAATAGTAACAGATCAATTAAAAACTGGTAATATACTGAAATATATGTTTATACAAAAGAAAGGCTTTGGAGCAAATGCAGTAGACAAATATATAAAATAACAGTTATCATACTGTACCACAATAAAATGCAGCAAGAATCAAAATATTCTTCAGCCAAGACACCATGTCTCCTGAAGGTAGTTATGGAGAGATCAAACACTTGTATGTGTCCTGGGCTTGTTAAACCACCTCTCTGAATTGTGTAACTCTGACCAGGTATTGAGCTCATAGAATGGGGGAGGAGCCTATACAGGGTTCTCCAGGGATAATGTACCACTAAATGATCAGAAAAAAGCTGTTAAAATGTTTTATAACTGTTTATCAGCCGGAACATTTCACTAAAAGAACTTCCTCTAGGTTCCACATGGATCCTTGATTATACAGATGCTTCTTTGACACTAATGTGAAATGTATGTTGACAGGTGGCTTTTCTACATTGTTCCTGGTTTTCTCGTCACTGAGGGTGAGTAGTACAGAACAGAGTCTGTTACTTCAGCAGAGAAGATCTTCACATCCACACATGTCTTTTCTTCAGTTTAATAGAAAGTCTAGAATGGGTCGATTCCTTCAACTTTTCTTCACTGATGAG